>MJUU01046004.1:209918-220052 GCA_002080025.1 Modiolus philippinarum | reverse complement strand
CAGGAGTCCTATAGAGAGATAAAGGAGCGCGCATGCGCGACTGGAAGTAGTTTGCATGTCCAATTTGCCATCGTTTTGACAGGAATGACCTATTATGCTGTATAAAGATATATTTCGGATGGCGTTGACTAAATGAATGAGTTGATATTTCTCATATTTTCTTGTTCCAAACTTCTAGGGACTGCTCTTTATAAAACAGAAATCAGCAGTGACTTGTTCTGGCAGTATTTCTATCACGTCTGCGTTAATTGTGTAGAAGGGGGATACTGCTATTATTGTTCTAGGATGAATTTTCTCTACACACAATTTTCAAGTTTTATTCTCTCATTTTCCATGTTTCTTATCCCTTTGTGTACATAATTTACTTTTTTCACTACTATCTCTATTTTATTTAATTTTTATCAATGTTATTTCCCCCCTTTCAGCACTTTTATCGTATTAATTTATTATTTTTTTCCTTTTTCTCACCTTATTTCAAGATTATTTCCATTTTTCATAATATACGAAGGAATTTGAATTTTTCCCGCCATTTTGCTGTTTCCATGGCAACGGTCGCCATTTTGATATTTTGAAGACCAAAACTCGTATGTACACATGCTAAGTAACCTTCCTGTAAAATTCCAGTCAATTTGGAGCAATTTGAAAATTTCCCGCCATTTTCTGTTTCCATAGCAACGGTCGCCATTTTGATGTTTTTAAAACCAAAGTTCGTTTCTACACATGATCAGTAACGAAGCTTTATCGTTAAGCACTTGAAATTAGATGATTTACAAGAAAAGTTTAGCAGCAATCTTTAGACAAATTTACAAACCCTAATCACTAATAAAACTGTAGATATATAAACAATATAGTCTGGTTCTCAAACAGGATCTATTCCATTTCTGCCTCATTTAGATAAAAAAAAAACTCACAAAACATAACAAATGAAAGATAACTTGACAAAAACAAAAACGATTTGATTTATAAACGGTTGACCACAGTCAATGTACTTAAAGTATTACGCATCGGCGGATCCAGAGGGGGGTCCGGGGGTTGGAACCCCCCCCCCTTTTTCTGGACAATCATGTATTTTTTAATGAATATCCTGGTGATTTATTAAGAAATACCTCCAAAATTTTCGCGCGAAATTTTCTGACATTTCGAATTGGAACCCCCTTTTCTAATTGCCTGGATCCGCGCCTGTTACGCGGGGCGCAGTCGCCTCCCAAAACTAGAACATACATACATTCTCGACAAAGACTATTTCGAAGGCGTCTAAGGAGAAAGAAATATCTGTAGCCATCCGCGAAGAAACTCGGAAGAAACTCGAAGTGATGAAAGTAGCAAAAAGAAAAATGGAACACAATTGTGCCTAACTGTCAAATAAGATAAGCGGAAACTACAATCAATTAAAATAAATAGGAAAAAATACTCTATTTAAACTGTATCAAATAAAGGACAGGATAAGCTCACATTTTGTAAAGCAGCGTCCAATTGGTTTGTTGACATGGAATTTTGGTTTATTCATTATCCCGTTGATGGCGTGCTGTGGTGGGGTCTTACTGTCACGAAATCAAGCTTCTCGATTTGTAAAATAACTGGTAATTGAAATCTGTGGAATCACGTATCATGACTATATTTAGGTGTATGCTTTACGAATCACGCCGAATAAAACTAGACCCCAACATGACCCCCTTGAAATTTGACATGCGAAGTGCATAAAGAGTAATTACTACACTTTTTACCTGGCCAGAAAACAGTTTAACGGGGAATAATCGAAGCAACTTTTTGTGCATTGTATACGTTTTAAGCCTATTCTTGCATTTCAGATGAAAACTAGAGAAACTAGAGAATTTCAATTTCAAATATTTTATTGATATAAAAATCAATAGGATTAGATAACAGGCAATGCCTATATAAATCTTCTCCTAATAACAAGATGAACAGTAACAAGTATAAAATATTTACATGCATATACAAACCATATAATACTACAACAGCAAAATTATTCATAATAACAAATCTTTATATTGTAAATCTAACTAAAATCTGAATTTTGTAGAATAGACTGATTAATTACTTATGGTCTGAGTAGAAATATCACTGATAAAAATATTCATTAATTTTAGATATAAATGAAAACAAAATATATTTTTGACATATTACATGTTTACATGTCCATCCATGTATATGTATAAATTATTCTATTTTGGAATAATTCAAATAAACTTTATTTTTTTTCTATTGACAGCTTATAATGCCTAAAGAAATCACATTTACAATTTGTAACATTTAAAACTTTATTATATGTAAAGTTATTCATTATAATAGGGATGTATACTGTTAAATTGAATATTTGTGCTGTCAAAAATAAGAAGTAGCAATGATATCTCAGAAAGTTCACATACAAATATATTTTAGTACAAAACACATATAAGTGTTACATGTATATGTAAAAATAAACATTATGCAAAACATTGTATCATGAATAAATTCTCCTGAGACAGATCAACCGAACCAAATAGAAGTATATTAAGATCGAGAATATCAGTATAAGAGTTGAGGTCGAGGAATAATTGATTACGTTGTCTAGCAAATTGTCGGCACACAAAGAAATAATGAATTATCCTCTACACTGTCACCACAAGCACAGTCAGAGTTTTCAGATGGGTGAGATAAATATAGATGACGTTTTAAATTGCTTACTTCATTACGGAGTTGACAATATATAATATTCAAGGTTCTAGAGCCAATAGAATAATGTATTGGAGGGGGCTCCAGATCAATGTCTAATGCACGTTTAAACAAAGAGGGTGAGGGAAGGTTTTGAATTTAAGGATCAAGTTTATTCCATGCATCAAAAGTATTTGGGAAAAAAATATTTTTATAGCTTATTGTATGATCATTGGGTATATTGAAAAATCTGGAGTTTCTAAGCCTATAGTTATCATTATTTTCATTGATATAAAACTGTAACAAGTCGGATATATAATTTGGCAGAAACTAGAGAAAATCACGACATTGTGACAGAAATGAAATATATGAACCGAAACATTAAAGAACTGTATTAGAAAAATTGCATATCAATAAAAAAGGACTTCGACTCGTTCTGATTTCATTCGTAGTGAATACATTTTGGAATAGTTCACTTTTGATGGTATTTCAAGTGAATTGTTCCGAACTGTAATCACTGTGAATAACGGTTTAAAAGTTGAAATGGTTCTGATTTCATTCCTTGTGAATACAATTTGGAACGCAATGAAAAGTGAACTCTTCCAACACTTAACGGTCTATATTACCCTTGATGAGCGATTAACCGATTAAGAAATTAAGGAAGCATAAAACACTCCTTCATTTACTTTATATCTATACCAGTTTATTTTTCAGTATTTTTTTCTTGCATTATTTTAGATTTATTTGTTTTTGTAACCATTTTTTTCAGTTCTGTCTTTGATCAATTCATTTTTTTATTTCCATTTTTTCTTGAGTGTCACATCACTTTTATACATATATTTTTTTCTCAGTTTTATTTTTGTTTCTACAGTCAGTTGATTTAATTTTACAGAGTCTTTGTCAGTAACTGTTGTGTTGTTATGATTTGTCTTCCTGTTTTCATTGCAGTAAATTCAAAGAAGGGTTTGGGAAGTATGCTAGTTTTCTTTCTTTTCTTATATTCTTTGATTGTCAAGATATACTACAGAAGCACATGTATCAACAAGAGGAAAGCCGTCAATGTGACAGCAAACCGGGTTTTCTTTTACATGGACAGTATATCTTACACATGGGTTGACCCTGAATATTTGAAATTTACTTATAATTTTCATTAATTTTCAATGTTAAACCTTCCACCAAAGTAGCCTATTTCCTGATTTAATCAAAAAGGAAAATAAAAGTACTGTGCACACCTCTGATACAGGTACAAATGATCTGCTTTATAAAAACTTCCTGTCTATAAAACTGTAGTAGGAGATTTGTTCTGGACAAATGGGACATCCTATTGGCAAATATTTGACCTAAAATTGACCAAGTACAACAATTGGTGATTTTGGCATTATTCATCAAAAATCAAAATGAAAGTACAATGCACACCTTTGATATATATACAACTGATATGCATAATAAAAAAATTCTGTCTTGGAAACTGTAGAAGATATGCACTGGACAAATGGGATATCCTGTTGGCAGACATTTGATATAAAATGACGAAATCAAAACCAAAGTACCATACATACCTATGATATATATACAATTGATCTGCAAAATAATAAATTCCTGTCTCAAATACTGTAGGAGATTTGCTCCGGACAAAGGGGGTACCCTATTGATAAAAATTTGACGTAAAAATGACTAAGTTCAACAACTGATATTTTGAAATAAATAATTCAAAATCAAAATCAAAGTACCATGCACATCTTTGATATATGTACAACTGATCTACAAAATAAAAACTCACTGTCTCAAATACTGTAGGAGATTTGCTCCTGACAAATGATGTACCCATTTGGCAGCCGCCCGCCCGCCATTTTCACCATTTTAATAACTGGATTTTGCCGATGGAAAACCCGGTTAAAAACGGAGCAATGCATCCTCTTCCAAATCAGAGTTCGAAGCACATATTCTACAAAAGCATACATGCCACGAGCATACCAATGCATGTTTTTAGTTCCGAAGCAGAGTCGGCGGATTATATATCCCACAAACTGAGCACACGTGCCACAACAGGGGTAGAGCCTGCTTAATCTTCTTTAACTGAGCCGTCGGTGCAAATATTATACAAAAGCTCACGTACCACAAACGGAGCAAGGCGTGCTTCCTCGTCCGAATCAGAGACGTTGGAGCAGATATCCTACAAAAGCACACCTGCCACAAACTTAGCAAAGCATGCTTAAAGTACCGAAGCATATCCACAAACGGAACAGAGCCTGAAGCATATATCCCACAAAAAAGAAAGAAAAACACATGCTACAAACGTACAGTTCTTCAGCAGAGAAAGCGGAGGTTACATTCTACAATTCTACAAAAGCACACGTGACACAAAAGAGCAGAGCATGCATGCTAACTCCTTCAAAGAAGAGCCGTCAGAGCATACATTATACAAAAGCACATTCGTAAGAATCGGAGCAGAGCATGCTTACTCTTCATGAGCAGTGCCGACGAACCAGATATCAGACCAAAAGAATGCGTACCACAATCGTAGCAATAAACAAAAAACGAGAAACTCTCAAGAGCCTGCTTCGCTCATCTAGTCCATGGCTTTCTGATAGCCCAAAGGAAATCAGTGATTGTTGTGTTGCCACTGGCTTCCATCTTCGACGAGGTAGGTACATTATCAACACACTTTTTTAAAGAGACCACTCATATACTTTTGTGAGCATTGCCATTGGAGTTGTGGTTTCCGGAAAGACTTCTGAATGCATTTATCCCAAAGGGTCCAGAAAGGTTAAATTACATTGTAAGTTCGCGGCTGGCGACAATCTTGGACGAAATAGGAACATAAAAACCATACCTTTAAAAGGACCACACAAGGACTATAGTGACCAAGTTCGATTCCAATTGGCTCAGGCCATCTTCGATGGGGTACAAACATAAAGATCACACTTTGAAAGAGATCCAAGGACTATTTTGACAAAGTTTACTTCCAATTGGCGCAGTGGTTCTGGAGAATAAATTTTTTGAACGAATTTTCCATAGGATACCATGTCAATAATATGTTCCCCGCTGGAGGCCATCTTGGATAATCGCAAACTAAATGAACCACCAAATGACTATTGTGATATAGTTCCAACTGGCTCAGTGGTTCTAGAGATCTTTGAATGGATTTCAAGTGTAAAAACTATGTTCCCTGCTCGCTGCCATCTTGGGTGAGGTAGGAACATACAAATCGAACCTTTGAAGGGGACTACCACATGATTATCATGCTAAAATTGTTCAATTGGTTTCAGAAGAAAAGATCTTTGGGTCCAATGTTAAACTATGTTTGAAGCCATCTTAGCAGAAATGCGAACCTGCTGAACATATGTAGAAATTGTAGTCCTTGATAAGCTGTACACTTTTGCAATTTCAAAGTTTACCTCTATCTCATATAGTTAATTAAAGAAAAGTAAAAATGTAAAAATTGAGAAAATTCAAAGAAAAAGGGTCAATAACTCCTATATGGTTGTCAGATTTTCTTCAAAATTGCGGGCATGTAGACCTAACTATGCTGACAATTTTTGTAATTTAATCTGTACTTCTTTCTACCGTCATTTAAATATGTTAAACAACAATAGGCTCTCAAGAGCATGTTTGGCTCACCTGGACTATGGCTGACATAGAGGGATTAATAGCATTTCCGTGTATATCGTCCAAAGTTTAAGCAAAGTTCCCTGTTAAGGCCAACTTGGATTAGATACAGACATACCAGACGCAAATTTTTAAGGGCCACCTAAAATGTTTTGTGATAAACTTTGGTTCAATATTGGATTTGTTTCAGAAACCTAATTCTTTGATGGGATTTAATATAAACTATGTTCCAGCTGGAAGCCGGGGACCATCTAACAACCATTGTGACCAAGTTTGGTTCTAAATGGACTGGTAATTTCTGAGATCTTTGAATGTCTTTTCTATAGGGTCCAATGTCAAAACTACATTCCCTCTGGCCGCCATCTTATAATTTGACGAGGTATGACCCTGTCGGATACCTTTTTGGAAGGCACGATCTAAGAACCATTGTGACTAAGTTTGTTTAATTCGACTTGTCGTTTCTGTGAAGAAAATCTTTGAATGTATTTACATAGGGTCAAATGTTTATATGTTGCCCACTGACGGCCATCGTGAATGAGGTACAGACCTGCGAATAGCTTTTTTGAAAGGGACCATTTAAGGATCATTGTGACTAAGTTTGGTTATAATTGTACTGGTGGTTTCTGATAAGAAAATCTTTTGAATGTCTTTTCCATAGGGTCCAATGTTGAAACTATATTTCCCGCTGGTAGCCATTCTGGACGAGGTACAGACCTGCTGGATACCTTTTGGAAGGGACCATCGTGATTAAGTTTGTCCATAATTGGATTGGAAGTTTCTGTGAAGATCTTTGAATGTTTTTTTTCCACAGGGTCCAGTGTTAAAACTATGTTCTCCAATATCGGAAATCTTGGATTATTTACGGACCTGCTGAATACCTGTTTTGGAAAGGACCATCTAAGGACCATATGGACTAAGTTTGTTTCTAATTGGAACGGTATTTCCAGAGAAAATCTTTGAATGTCTTTTCCATACTAGGGTCTGATGTTAAACTATGTTCCCCATTAGCGGCCATCCTGGATGAAGTAAGCACCTGTCAAAAACCATTTTTTGGAAGGGACCAACTAAGGACCATTGTGACTTAGTTTGATTATAATTGGACTAGTAGTATCTGAGAAGATCTTTGAATTTCTACTCCATAAAGTCCAATTGACTTAGTTTGATTATAATTGGACTAGTAGTATCTGAGAAGATCTTTGAATTTCTACTCCATAAAGTCCAATGTAAAAACTATTGTAGCGTGTCCGGTGCGAGTTGCCTTAATTAAGTGGGGGAGACTGAATTAAAAGATCGGAGTCTTGAACCAAACAACCAACTAGGAATCAAAAACCGTGACAAAGTTACAAAGATACCAAAATGTGCAAACAGTACGTGACTGTATCTCCGAACACTGGTTTGCGACGGGACAGTGTCCGACAGAGACAGACGCGAATAAATAACTGGGTACTCTGTTTTTCAATGAAATTAATGCTGTGTCAAGTTAATCTTTTTAATCATTGTCGATTAATAACAAGTAACAAATATATGAATTTCAAGAAAGACAATAGATAGATAATACTTAAAGGTTGCTGTCAAAAAGTTAGTTTTCTTTATAATAATGAAAACGTCACCGTGTTTCGCGAGCACAAGCAAGGATAACGCTGGTCAAGTACTACGTGAGACAATATAAAATCAACAACTGAGAAACTATTTAACAAAAAAGAATGTATTTATAAAATATGCAAAACAATAGTTATACAACTGTCATTTTTAATGTTCTGAAGTAATAGAGAAAATATATCTCGTCATCATTTTGTATTTCCGGAAACCAACTAGACATAAGTTTGCTCTCAAAAAGTGTGCTTTTCCAGCTATAATCAAGTCGAAAGTTTGTCAATACAGTTTGACAAAATATTTTATGAAAGTTTCAGATGAAGAACACCNTATTCTCCGAAACTAGGCAACGTAGCAAAAAATAAATTGCATAATTGAAAAGATCGCATGTGTTTTGGTTTTGTACTAAAAGTACAAAACTCTGAACTAGAATCTTCAGCGTAGTTATTCATGGGTTTCTAAAATGAAGTGGTGTAAAAATTCGACGTTGCCGCACCATTCCGGGGAAGTTGTATTTTTTCTGACGTTTCAATATTGTGACGTAACGTTGTTTGCATTGTTCCGTCAAGGGTGGTCATGTGATGTGAGATGCATGAATCTCACATGGGTATCTCACACTGGATTCTTGTGTCACACACGTACAGAAATGTGAGAAAATATAAAATCAACAACTGAGAAACTATTTAACAAACAAGAATGTATTTATAAAATATGCAAAACAATAGTTATACAACTGTCATTTTTAATGTTCTGAAGTAATAGAGAAAATATATCTCGTCATCATTTTGTATTTCCGGAAACCAACTAGACATAAGTTTGCTCTCAAAAAGTGTGCTTTTCCAGCTATAATCAAGTCGAAAGTTTGTCAATACAGTTTGACAAAATATTTTATGAAAGTTTCAGATGAAGAACACCAGTAAAATAAAACAGAAACAATAATTTCGAAATTCAAGTATTTTTATCAAGCAGTGCACTGAACGTGCTACCAAAGGTCAAATTNGTGATGCTAACCTTCAAAGTTCTAAAATCAGATTAAGCTAAGTTAGATAAAACTCAAGAGACTCCGAGCTAAAGCTAAATGTTGGCTTTTGGCAGAGTGTTGCCTTATGCCCAGTTGGACCACAACTGAAACAATTAGAAAGTTTCACGCCCTTTTATACTGTAGAGAGACGCAAACAACTTGACACTGACGTTCCCGACTCAAAGACTCAAAAAGTGACGTTAAGTTTGCCTATAGCGACATTAAGACCAATTTACGACAGTTGTACTAGTAGAAATAATGGCCGACTTTTACGTAAAATTGAGTCGATGTTTCTTGACCAGGTTATCCAAGCTAGAAAGAAATTCATGAAATTAACATTATACAAATACTCTAGGATGAAAGACAAATCTAAACATTTGGATAAAATCAGCTAAATCGTTAAGGTAAGATCAAAACTTGTACTTCCGGTTAAATTCCAATGAGTCTTATTTGAGTCTTTTAAAAGTAGAATAAAATGATATAATTTCAGTAAGTTACATAAAAATAATTACTAAATAAGAATTTTGTATCCTAGAGTAACATTTTGCAAACAAACAACGGTGAATTAAACTTATATATGTCCTTGTTAGGGGGTCAACATTTTCCAAGGGGGAGGCATCTGCACGAGTCCTATTACGTTACACTGCCCCCTTCCTTGAAAAACTGTCCGTCCCGGACAGGGCATAAATACTACATCATAGTTCTTTTAAAATACATTACAATTCATCATTAAATTAAAAATCTGAAATAGAAATAGAAAAACTATTAATGTTCATAATAACATAAGCATTTCACTAAAGTTCATTCACTGAGTCAATTAACATCATTTAGTCCATAATCACTTTTACGCGGTCACATTGAATCCCGGTTTCCACCAAATCCTTTTCTTCAGTTTGTGTTCCTTCATTTTGAGTTTTGTTTCCATTTTCTTCAGGTTTATCTAATGTTTGACATGATGAAGTCACACTTTCACGGACGGCTTGACACGACGATGACATTGTTTCACTGACTGCCTGACACGACGCTGTAATTGTTTCTCTAACGGTTTGGCATCCAACGGATTCTGTTGTAGTATTAGATGATGATGATGATGAGCTTGATGATATCGACATATTTTGTTCATCTGCGGGTTCAAGTCGCGATGGTGTTTCAACTTGAGTGACCGTGCAAGACGGATCAGGCATCCAAAATGCAGACAGTTCATAAATAGTTCCATCAGGAAAAGTTACCTTCTCAACCTTTTTTACTCCGCCATACCC
>MJUU01046004.1:162176-202933 GCA_002080025.1 Modiolus philippinarum | reverse complement strand
ATTTCTGCTTTCATTATTTTCCTCCATGTGATCGTCTAGTCGTCGTCTCGACAGAAAGTTGTCTCTGTAATTGTCGTCAGTGTGCCTATTATCAGTAGCATTCTCTGATCTGTTATATCCCCCAGTAACCCGCATCTGTACCTCCCCCGATGGTGTTGCATTAATGTGAATGGACTCTCTGTCATGGTCCATTAAAGATGCGGGGAGCTGTGGTCCCTGGGCATCTGCTGTTTCTAATTCAATAGATTCGTCATTTTCTAAAGAGTTTATTTCTTTTGGTCTATCCATGTTTGTTTTCCCTGGGGATATATGTTATTTGTGTGTTTTGTTTTCCACCAATAAATTAAAGTGGAATCCCAACGCTGCTGCACCAAATGTAGCGTGTCCGGTGCGAGTGGCCTTAATTAAGTGGGGGAGACTGAATTAAAAGATCGGAGTCTTGAACCAAACAACCAACTAGGAATCAAAAACCGTGACAAAGTTACAAAGATACCAAAATGTGCAAACAGTACGGTGACTGTATCTCCGAACACTGTTCCGACAGAGACAGACGCGAATAAATAACTGGGTACTCTGTTTTTCAGTGAAATTAATGCTGTGTCAAGTTAATCTTTTTAATCACTGTCGATTTATAACAAGTAACAAATATATGAATTTCAAGAAAGACAATAGATAGATAATACTTAAAGGTTGCTGTCAAAAAGTTAGTTTTCTTTATAATAATGAAAACGTCACCGTGTTTCGCGAGCACAGGCAAGGATAACGCTGGTTAAGTACTACGTGAGACAATATAAAACCAACAACTGAGAAACTATTTAACAAACAAGAATGTATTTATAAAATATGCAAAACAATAGTTATACAACTGTCATTTTTAATGTTCTGAAGTAATAGAGAAAATGTATCTCGTCATTTTGTATTTCCGGAAACCAACTAGACATAAGTTTGCTCTCAAAAAGTGTGCTTTTCCAGCTATAATCAAGTCGAAAGTTTGTCAATACAGTTTGACAAAATATTTTATGAAAGTTTCAGATGAAGAACACCCGTAAAATAAAACAGAAACAATAATTTCGAAATTCAAGTATTTTTATCAAGCAGTGCACTAAACGTGCTACTAAAGGTCAAATTAAACCAAATTAAATAAAGGGTTTTTGAGACTATATACAGCTTCCTAAATCTGTTCCATTTTAGAACTTGTCTTTAAAAGAATAAAATTAAATTCAAATAGAGTCCTAAAAATTAAAAGTGCCTTCGCACGACCCAAAGTAGACCTAGTGATGCTAACCTTCAAAGTTCTAAAATCAGATTAAGCTAAGTTAGATAAAACTCAAGAGACTCCGAGCTAAAGCTAAATGTTGGCTTTTGGCAGTGTTGCCTTATGCCCAGTTGGACCACAAGTGAAACAATTAGAAAGTTTCACGCCCTTTTATAGTGTAGAGAGACGCAAACGACGTGACACTGACGTTCCCGACTCAAAGACTCAAAAAGTGACGTTAAGTTTGCCTATAGCGACATTAAGACCAATTTACGACAGTTGTACTAGTAGAAATAATGGCCGACTTTTACGTAAAATTGAGTCGATGTTTCTTGACCAGGTTATCCAAGCTAGAAAGAAATTCATGAAATTAACATTATACAAATACTCTAGGATGAAAGACAAATCTAAACATTTGGATAAAATCAGCTAAATCGTTAAGGTAAGATCAAAACTTGTACTTCCGGTTAAATTCCAATGAGTCTTATTTGAGTCTTTTAAAAGTAGAATAAAATGATATAATTTCAGTAAGTTACATAAAAATAATTACTAAATAAGAATTTTGTATCTTAGAGTAACATTTTGCAAACAAACAACGGTGAATTAAACTTATATATGTCCTTGTTAGGGGGTCAACATTTTCCAAGGGGGAGGCATCTGCACGAGTCCTATTACGTTACACTATGTTCACCGCTGGCAGCCATCTTGGACCAGGTACGGACCAGCTGGATACCATTTTTGGAAGGGACCATATAAGGACCATTGTGCCTGAGTTTGTTTATAATTGGCTTGGTAGTTTCTGAGGAAATCTTTGAATGTCTTTTCGATAGGGTTCAATGTTAAAACTATATTCCCTGCTGGCGGTCATCTTGGATAAAATGCCAGATACAATTTGTAAAGGGGAACAAAGGACTAATGTAAATAACTTTGGTTCCAATTGGCCCAGTGGTTTCAGAGAAGATTTTTAAATGAAATGTTTACAACAGACAACAGATGGACGATGGAGGGATGACAGACTGAGGGAAGGCAGAAGCCAAGTGATGGCAAAAGCTCACCCTGGCATAGCAAGTTGAGCTGAAAAGGTACCAAAATAATGACAAAAATTACGAACAAGAGGCTCTAAGCCTGAATCGCTCACCTGGCCCTTGATTAACATTTTATGTTAAAGAGCCCATAGTTAAACTATAGTTCCAATATGCCAACGTAGTTTAAGGGGAGAATACCTCTGTTAGTGTTTCCCATAGGGTCCATTGTTAAACTATGTTCCCTGCTGGCAGCCATCTTGGATAAAGTGTGAATCTGAAACATTTTTTTCTTTGCAGGGACCACCCAAGGACACGTGTTGCCAAGTTTGGTTCCAATTGGCTCAGTAGTTTCAGAGAAGATCTTTGAACATGTTATCCCATAGGGTCCAAAATTAAAACTATGTTTCCCAATGGCGGCCATCTTGGATATAGCGCGGACCTGAAAAAAAACTTTTTTTTTTCAAGGGACCACCTAAGGACTATTGTGGCCATGTTTGGTACCAATTGGCTCAGTAGTTTCAGAGAAGATCTTTGAATGTGTTTTCCCATAGGTCCAATGTTAAAACTATGTTTCCCGCTGGCAGCCATATTAGATATTACACTGACCTGAAATGCACCTTTTTTGTAAGGGACCACCCAATGACTATTGTGGCCAAATTTAGTACCAATTGGCTCCGTAGTTTCAGAGAAGATCTTTGAACGTCTTTTCCCATAGGGACCAATGTTAAAACTATGTTTCCCGCTGGTGGCCATATTGGATATCACACTGACCTGAAATACACCTTTTTTGTAAGGGACCACCCAAGGACTATTGTGGCCAAGTTTAGTACCAATTGGCTCAGTAGTTTCAAAGAAGAACATCTTTGAACATATCAATTTTGTAAGGGACCACCAAAGGACTATTGTGGTCAACTGGTGCCAACTGGCTCAGTAGTTTAAGAGAAGATCTTTGAACTTGTTTTCCCATAGGGTCCAATGTTAAAACTATGTTTCCTGCTGGCGGCCATCTTGGATATTGCAGACCTGAAAAAACCCTTTTTGCAAGGGACTACCGAAGGACAGTTGTGGCCAAGTTTGGTGCAAATTGGCCCAGTAGTTTCAGAGGAGAAGATCTTTGAATGTTTTCCCATAAGGTCCAATGTTAAAACTATGTTCCCAGCTGACGTTGGATATAGCCTGAACCTGTAAAACACCTTTTTTTTTGCAGGAAACCATCCAAGGACTATTGTGGCCAAGTTTGGTTCCAATTGGCTCAGTAGTTTAAGAGAAGGAGATCTGAACATGTTATCCCATAGGGTCCAATGTTAAAACTATGTCTCCCGCTGGCAGCCATCTTGGATATAGCGCAGACATGAAAAACACCTTTTTTGCAAGGGACCACCTAAGGACTATTGTGGCCAAGTTTGGTACCAATTGGCTCAGCAGTTTCAGAGAAGAAGATCTTTGAACGTCTTTTCCCATAGGGACTGTTTCCCCGCTCGCCATCTTGGATATCACACGGACCTGAAAAATACCATTTTTGTAAGGGACCACCCATGGACTATTGTGGCCAAGTTTGGTTCCAACTGGCCCAGTAGTTTCAGAGGAGAAGATCTTTGAATGAAAAGTTTACGCCGGATGGACAGACGACGGACGCAAAGTGATGGCAAAAGCTCATCTAGGCATTAGCCAGGTGAGCTAAAAAGGGGAAATTACACCAAGATGAGTAATTGGATATTCTCCAATCATGTAGGGTAGGTAGATCTCATAATGTTGATCACTTTTACCTTGTCAGATTTTTTATATTTGAAACGGTTTTTGAGTTTTTTGCAAAATACAGCAATTTACCCCATGTTCTGTTGTAAGAAAATAGCAGCCATTTAGTTTTATCTATGGACTTAAAAATCACAACTTTAAAGTGCATACTCTGGTGATGATTCAGATATATACCTGATTTGTACAATATCTGTTTAGGCATAACAAAGAAAGAGGTTGGCAAATGATATTTTTAAAAATTTATCATATAATGCAATGGCCGTTACTCTACAAAATATCATTTGACCAAATCCAAATTTGAACGGATCTAAAACTCATACATATACAACAGTACATCAAATATCATAACAACGAGTTTAGGTTTTGCAAAGAAAACAATGCCTATACCTGTATTTTTCCAAAACTAACTAAGTTCAATGGCCTTAACACAAAATCATCAGAACCAAAGGTGCAGATACAGGTTAAGGGAGTACGAGCCTCAGATTTCAGAAGCATTCTATATCCTCGGGTTTTATCCATTCAAACAGTGCTAAAATTTTTTGCCCATTGACCACATTTTCTTGGTCATAAGTCACTTTAAAATACATATCGTAAACTGTGCATAAAATTTAATCAACTTCCAATTATAATTTCATATATTTAAAAGGGCCTATAAACATCTTATGCAAATTGAAGGAAAACTCTAGAGAGATCTGTTTCCCGCCAAAATTTTGACATCTTATATCTCAAAAATTCCTACATGGATTTTCAAAATTTTTTGCTCAAGTAGTTCCATTAGTAGTTCTCTTCAAAACAAAAGGTCAGAATTTTAATTCTAATTACAAAAATTCTGACACTCGTACTCCCTTAAAAAATTACTTGGTCTAACAGTTAAATAACCACCAAAATCATCCTGAATTTATAACATAGAAATACAACCATAAACCAAATATCAAAACAATATGTTGAGGCACTGGAAAGAAAAAGTTGCAGAAACTGATATTTTTCAAATTTCACAAAAATTATATTTCCAAGGACCATAACTTTACAATGGAATACAAAGCATAATAAAGACTCATTGAAATTTAAGTTATTGTGTAAAGTGTGGAAAAAGAAAATGGTCACAGTCAGACAAACATTTTATATATCAGCTGAACCATGCAAGAGATAAGAACTCTTGTGTAGCTGAATGTGGAAACGATCACCTCAAATACCAGTAAGCAGGAATGACTAGATTCATGATCTATCAAAATAAATATATACCACCTTAAAGAACTATTTATGAATTGAAGTGTACTTATAAATTTTCCTACATGACAATTTTTAACTAAATTTAAACTGATGAGAAAATCAACCTGAAGCGCTTATAAATCCCCTTAACTCAATAGCATAAATTGATAAATGATTCCCTCTCAATGGATTGGTGTATTGATTTTTTTGTAAAGTAACCAAGCTTTTTCCGGTGTGAACAAGACTAAAAAGTCCCTCATTACAAAATGCCAAATTACAAGTGTCAGGTATGTACCACCAAACTGAACCAAATAGATTAGATATATTAGTTACTGCAGTCTCCTGGTACAACTAAGTCTCAACTTGAATGAAGGTAGTGCAGCATGGTCATTTACAATATGTGATGATGGAAAGTTTGTTTGATTAGGAATATGTGTATGTGAAGACAATGTTATACTTAAGAATTTAACTGTGCAAGTTTGTGGGTTTAAGAGTTTACTTTGTCTTCAGAAAATAATATCACTGCATGGTTTTTTGTTCCTTTTGTTGTAGTAAAAAAAAAATATATAAAACTGACAATCTATTCACCTAAGATTATGAGGTTAAAATCAAATTGCAGAGTGACATATATTAGATTGATTGATTGATTGAATATTGTTCAACGTCTACTGAGCAATATTTCAGCTATATCAAGACGAGAACAAGTTTGTTAATAAATAATCACTTTGGGGTATGGAAAGAGTCATGGGACGGGAAATTCTGACTGCCACTGGAGGGCGAAATAGAAAGGGGTGGGGAATTTAGCCTTGTAGCTGATCCCCCACGAACCACTCAAAAAGAGCTTGCTACAAGGGTTCTTTAAAGTGCAGGAAGTGTGGCATTTCTTCCAACATGTGGACCTGAGTTTACATCCCATCAGAAAGATGGGTTGTGTATTTATTAATCCCCCACAACCATGAAAGACATATATTAGCCTTGACCAACTGCACTCAATATAAATGCATTCTTATTTGTAGCTTATCATGTGCATGTTTCTTTTTGTCAAATCTTCTTGTCATTGGTGAAAGGCAGTTTTTATGTAAAGTATAAAGAGTCATCATGGCAATGAATTCAAAAGTACTCATTGCAGCAAAGTTTTACTAGAAATGTATCATACTTTACCTTCAGGAATTAATGCCATAATAAAATAATTACTAGATTCTCATGGGTTTTTTTTTCTCTAAAAATTTGGGGCACTTGGGCAAATGTTATTTTATATACATTGTAATTTATCAAATTTAAATGCTGACATTTTAAAAGAAATTCACCCAATATGGTAATTTTTTTTTAAATTGGGGCAAGCTGGGCAGGGAAGAGATTTTGGCTGTTTTTTATAATGGCCTAATGTTTTTTTGCAGATTTTAACAAATAATGGCTTGTATAAATCTCCTTCCATCTAACCTATCTGTATTAAGAACTCTGTCCCCTGATCATGTTTTAATGGGAAACACTTTCATAAATTTTGTTTTGAGTAATTGAAGACATGGTGATCAAAGAAGGAAATGTGAGATGTTCTCAACCCCTTCTATCTGAAGATCTAAAAATGACAGTAAAATAAAGCTTCACTGTCAAGTTTCATTTCAAAGGATTTTTGGGTCCATGTAAGCTCCAATACATTTCATATACAAAATGTACTTCCAAATGCAGTGTAACACATATTTTGTACCCCTTGAATACAAGATATACAAGCAAGACAATAAAAAACACAAAGAATTGATCTTTGATTTAGCTTTATCAACAATTGGACGGATGACAATTGTAAAAAAAAATCATGTAAAAATAATATATTATGAACGTAAATAAAATATTTCATAAAAACTTTACAATAATATACAAATCACAGACTTCACAGTATAAATAAAATATCACAAGTTACATTTAACAACAGCACATTGTCTGTAGGTCTACACCATATAGGCACTAATATCTAATGCTGGAAACAGATGGTAGAATAGAGTTACATTATAGTATTTGGTGTATAATTTGTTAGGCACCTTTTTGTGTATATATTGAAAGAAAGAAGGCAAAAGTGGATGCACAACATTTCAAAGTATTATCACAACTTTATATGTACATGTATGATTCACAGCTTCACATAATCCTTAAGGCTGATAAAAATTAATAAGTTGATTCTCATCTCCCCTGCTTCTCAAAAATTGACTTGCACCATTTTCTATTCCTCAAAACTACGACTGAATATTTACTTTTGGTTGCATTCTGAACCAGAAAACTTGGCTTTTATATAAATGTTTCTGTTCCTGGTTGACTGTACAACAAGGCTTCAATTTTTGCCAGAGTCTGATCTTATTTAAAGTTGGCATGAAAAAATAAAATATAAAAACTTTACAGCCACTCCATATTTGTATTTCGTGTCTGATGAGATTAAACTAATAAGTTGACTTGGTCTAATACTAAATAACTCTATTTAGAGAAAAGTTAGGAAAGTTAGACATATTATACTGTCCTTTAGATTTTAAATAAGAATTTTCCTTAACATTGACAAGAAAATGCAGAGACATATGTTATTTTGAAACTTCAACAACTAGTAAATAGGAATGATTCAAGTTGATTCATTGCAAATGGCAACAGAACTAGTCTTTATATAGCAGAAATATATAGTTCCTCACTACCATTATAAAACATGTGCAATTTTTAAATATGCATGCTACAACCAAATGTCTATCAATACATTTCTTATCTTATAACAGGAAGTACATACAAAAGTCTTTTCTATTAGTCAAGGTAAAATGCATTTAAAAATTGCTTCATTATTTCTTCCTGTAGCTAAAATGGTTACAAATTGCTGAAATGTCTTCTACACATGTCATGCAAGCCAAGTTGTAGTTGGTTCAATGCCTTTCAGAGCAAAAAATGTCTCCAATTTATTGTCAAAATCTCCCGGCCGCTCAGTTGGATCTCTGTAGCGAACAGTCATATTGTCACCAAGATATTTAATTAATCTACAGGTTTCTTCAAATTTCTGTAACTTCTGTTTATATTTCTTTCTCACATATTCCGAACTTTTTGGATTGAAAGCTGCAAATAATACAATATAAATTAACTACATAGACTATGAAAGCCAAAGTAAAACTTCAGTAAGAAATAAATAAACTACATATCTAACATTGCATTGTGTTAAAATTAAAAATAAAAAAAATATTATTTGCCCCACAAAAGACATTTCTGTATATATATATTTTATCTCATTTCCAATATATAGCCTGCGGGCTGTTCCAGCAAAACATACATATGTCAGAGTGAAGGCACTTTGAAATTGTTGCTATGGAAGGGTGATATTTGATTAAAGTCAGAATTCATAATCTATGTTGGTTCTGACAATTTTCAAGTGCATTCCCCCTGCCCCATGTATGTTGTGCTGGAACAGCCCTTACTGAAGACTTGTGATATATGAAACTTGTTAGTTTGACAGCTACTGACTCTTGCAGGTTGCATGACTCCACTGCTGGTCAAGTTATGTTGTCCCACCTTTTAGATGTAAAAAAAAAACAACAAAACTTATTAGATTCCCCCTCCTTTCTTGTTGCAGTATACTTCAAGTTGTTTATTTGTGTTTTGTCTTGGCTACATATTTAAGGTCAAACACCATTTAAAAAGCAAGATTTATAAATCCCAGAGACCCTCAGGTAAGATTTCAATAGTCCTCTGAAGAGAAATATTGAAATCATACCCTAGGGTGATTTCTTGATCTTGCCTTTTCACTGGTGTTAAGATTCATATAGTCTACTGGTTTATGATTACCGTATTCCACATATTAATTGCCCCTGCCGCTATAAGCGCCTCTACCCTTAATCTCATTTAAAATCCTTAAGCTCCCCTCAAAATTCCCACTAGAAACAGTAATTTCCATATTCATACATTTTCCCTGGCATGCATATGCATTCAAGTTTCAGGTTGTAAATAATCAAGTTATCATGGATTTTGTCTATATTTTGTTGTAAAAAACTGATCCGCCTTTTTCTTCTCTTCTGTTTGTCACAGATTTGGATAGTTGAAGCATTTTTACATTGAATTCCTTGTGTACTTATGAAAGATCCAAGAATTTTTGGAACACAGTTTTTGTCTAAGCGCCCCAAACGCTTAATGCTAGGAATACGGTATTCACATTTTTTTATATAACATTCTATAATGAGATGCCATTCACTCTAAAAAGATCAAGTCTAAACACATTTTCGTAGTACTTTTTTTAAAAAATATGTAACTGAATAATCCTTTGTTTTGATCATAGCAATTTCTGTAGCAATTGATGTCAGAAATTTTCTTTCTATAGTACCCTGGTATGCTGCATTAAGGTTGGGACTTATGTATGACATTATCTTGTATCACAAAGGAAGGTGACAGAAGTCCAACAATTAGTTATAACAATAGCAATAACACACAAAGAAGGTTCTGTTAGATTTTGAAAATTCTAGCAATATTTCAAGTCAAACCTCTATATTTTTGTATTGACACTGTCACAGAAAATGAAGTTATATGGCAATGGAATTCATCAAACATTTTTGTCCCATCAAGTGTCACCACCATACTATCCAGTTTTGCTCTGTGATGTCATAAATAGAACTATTGAGATATCCTATATTCCTTTCAAAATTAAAGAAAATCTTACCTTTCAAATGATATGCCACATACAGCTGTGCTGAGCGTGCAGGTGTAAGGAATGGATATTTTGGTTTAAAGTTTCCTACAGAAGTTAAAGCCTTCACTAAGTTTGTAGCAGCTGTTTGTTCTAGGTAACCTAACATAGGTAATCCTGTTACTGGTAATGGATCCTTGGCTGGAGGGAGCTTGTGTGGCAGTGTTAGATTGGAGTATAACTCTGGTAATCTGAAACCAAAGTAAACAAATAAATCAGTGCACACATACAGAAAGGTACAAAAAGTATTCGGTCACTCTCTTTTTTCACTATATATTTTATGTAAAATCACATTTTTTTTTTTCAAAAAATTATTATGAAGCCATTTCTTATCCAATTTCTTTAAAATTTGCAGCACAAAAAAGAGAATTAAATCAATTTTCATTGTTTATTTGGATATAATTTTCTAAAATGTCATTTCAGAGAACGGATGATTTAAACACAAAGTAAAAATACGACGTCATAATTTTATTTGTACAAAGAAGGATTTTCCACAACAAAAATTTCACTTTCTGTTTAAATGATTGAAGCTTTAAAATTATAAGTCATAAAATTAATTCAAAATAATCCATATAAACTACACAAAATTATCTAATTAACAGTGAATACTATATCAAAATCGGATAAAAAATTGCTTTACAATAATTTTTTGAAAAAATGTCGTTTTATATGAAACATAGAGTGAAATAACTATACTTCTGTACATCTCTGTATATTGCAATTTTACTATAGTTTATTACTTTTATGAACAATACAGTCGAACTTTGATGGCTCGAACACCCAAAGGACCTATGAAAACAGTTCAGGCAAGATGGGATGTGAGTTATCGAGGTCAAATTATGTTTGGGGAACCATTTTGGAGTAAAGCCTTAAATAATATCTCGGAAACATGCTGTAATTTGTACTATGAAATTCCTATTCTAGTCGTCTATTTGCTATGGCATTAGTCATGAGTATATCATGGTTTAGGACACCAAGCATTTTTGGGATAATTTCTAGGTACATGTACGATGTATTTGTTTTAGACTTGTTTTGAAACAAAATCAGCAATTTTGTGCTTATTCCATAATAACATATCAAATGTAACTTAATATTTATTGAATTGATTATAAGTTTGTTTGTTTTTTTTTAAATAAGGCTATTATTCTATTTCTGTAAACAAACACAAACTTACTTTAAAAATTTATATAACTTTTCTTCTGATTCCATGTAGAAGTATTTTCCTTTGTATTCTCCAATAAAATCTTGGTTTCCAGGAACAATAGCTTCATATCTGAAATATAGGAAAACTTTAAAATCTTGGATACCAGGAACTATGGCTTCATATCTGAAATATAGCAAAACTCCAAAATCTTGGTTAGCAGGAACAACGGCTTCATATCTGAAATATAGCAAAACCTTAAAATCTTGGTTTCCAGGAACAATAGCCTCATATCTGAAATAAAGCAAAACTCCAAAATCTTGGTAACCAGGAACAATAGCTTCATATCTGAAATATAGCAAAACTCCAAAATCTTGGTTACCAGGAACAATGGCTTCATATCTGAAAAATAGCAAAACTTTAAAATCTTGGTTTCCAGGAACAATGGCTTCATATCTGAAATATAGCAAAACTCCAAAATCTTGGTTAGCAGGAACAACGGCTTCATATCTGAAATATAGCAAAACTTAAAAATCTTGGTTTCCAGGAACAATAGCTTCATATCTGAAATATAGCAAAACTCCAAAATCTTCGTTACCAGGAACAATGGCTTCATATTTGGAATCAAAGTCCCAAAGGGACTGGTGGATTAGTGTCTATGATGGCAATGATCAGTATCTAATCTATTGATATTTTATGTATACTGTCCCATGGTGTCCATGTATGATTTGAATAATTGCCTGTCTATGTCGTGCATAATTACTCATTTTTCACTATGGGTCTAATTATATAGATGATATCAAAACCAAGAAAGGTACAAAAACCATGTTTTGCTAATCAAGAAAATTAACATGCCTTTCTGACAGTCAGCAAGTATTTACTGGTGGCCATCTTCATTTGATCACACCAGCCAATCAATGGCAATCAAACCATAGAGACAAATATTCGAAGAATTTTGATTTTATACCAGAAACCTATTACATATTATGGGTTCCCTGCTGTACACTCAACATAGACTAAACAATGACAGCACCATCTTGATCAAGTACAGTTTGAAATTTAATTCTAAAGAAGAGACCCGAATGAAAGGTTTGTGAATGCTGACAAGACGCAAAAGCTGATAAGACATGAGCAGCAATACCCTGCTCTTTATGGAGATAATAATTCGTCCAAGAAACACACGAAGACATGAAAACGATGATCTGTGCCAAGTTCTTTGTGCAACAATGCATCTCAATTCGCGCTATGATATACATTCTCATGCAATTGAAAAATGACTGTTATGCATTGTAAATACTCAAATGGCATTATCTCCAATGTTTGACCAAACTCTGATCTACGGCAATTAACACGTAACACCCCGGACTGAACATTGTTGGACAAACGGCAATCAACAGATCAACTCCCCTGCCTGATCCTATTTCGAATTTAGTCAATTCCAACCCTGATCGTTGCAAAATATCGTCTGTTTCGGAATATGCACCTTGACAAATGTTTCCAGGTAATACTTTGTATTTACCGATGTACGACTTCTTCAGTATTTTGTTTTGAGTCGGCCATAACATATATACCGAACGCGGACCTCGGAGAAGACACTAAATGGCAATCGCAACAAGTATAATAGAACAGCCAACGTGGAACAGCCGTACTTTTCCATTCATTGATAACTAGAAATGTAAACAAACATTACGTCTTCCGTAGATTATAAATAATGGAGTGTTGTTCTCGACGGCTACTGAATTTGATTTGTTATTTCCAATGCATTCTTCTTTTATGATTTATTTCAAAACAGCCACATCGTTTCATTGACGGTTCAGGGAAGTACGTTTACGCCATTCATACAAATGTAAATAAAGGCATCGGTCTTCCATATTCATACATCTACACACAAAATTTTAGGAATGGGAAATTCATTCGGTGATTAATTAACGAATTCAGGCTCCATTTAAGTGTTTAAAAGTTCGGGCAATCAAATTAATGTTCAATGAAAATAGACTATTGAGTGTCAGAGTTTTTTATGAGATCAGAAAGATGTGTACGAGGTTTCCTGAAAAGGATTCTTTTAGCATGGGTATGATCACTAATGTTTAATTGCGTGAGGTTGGTCACCCGGGTCGTAACATAGGATAGATTTCTATCCTTTGGATAGACACTAATCCAAAAATAGCTAAACTTTAAAATCTTGGTTACCAGGAACAATGTCTTCATATCTGAAATATAGCAAAACTTCACAATAAAATCTTGCTTACCAGGAGCAATAGCTTCATATCTGAAACAAAATGAAACATTGGTGACAAAGTACAATAGCTTCATACCTGAAATAAAGCAAAAATCTTTTTAACAAAATATATCAGTTTCATACCTTAAATAAAGTGGTTCGTCACAATAAATCTTGGTTCAAAGGTACAACACTTTCCTGCCTTTAAAAAAATGGCTTGAATGTTATTATCAGAAGAAACATTCTAAAATTAATCTCAAAGTTTTTATTAGAAGGAATTTTTCATTTCAAAATAAGGCATAGCATTCTATTCTGCAGAAATGTGTTAATTACTTGAGCCAATAAAACAGGTGAGAATTTTATGATCTTCATTCACCAGAAACTTTCATTTCTTTTATACCAAAGCTTCTGCTTTAATTTAAAGAAAAAAAAACATTAAAAGTAAACAAAATGAAAAAAAAAACAAAACAAAACAAACAAAAAACAAGCTAAAATACCTTCCTTTAAATGTCATAATTTAAGAGACTTAAATTTAACACAATTTATTAATGATTAGAAATAAAATTCAGAATATATAACCAATTTAACATTTCTACAGCATATATTAGATAGCAGAATATTTACCAAACCATTTGAATACAAATTTTAAGCGTAACCTTACCTGCATTTTCCATCCAGGAACGTAACAGGACAATATCCTTTCAGTTCTATTATTTGTGATGCCTTTACATCTTTAGGATTATATCTCTTGGGTAATAATTCTGGAGGAGGAAGTTTTCTGGGAGCTAATGGTGGAACATACTGTTCAGGATCGTCCAAGAATTGTTGTAATTCTGTGGGACCAGCCATTTTATAATAATGTGCTGTAAAACAAATTATAATGAAATGTCACTGTAACTTAAATAAGTGTAAACAAGAAATAATTTTTGAAATATATTTCACTAGGTTGTTCGACTTCTCTCTTATTCATTGAAAAGTTGCTACCCTTGGAATATTCACCACAAGAGACTTCATATAAACAACTGAATAAATTTGTAAGAAAAATTATTTAGCAGATTCAGTGTAAAATATTTATATAAACATTTCTCCTCCAACATTTTTCCTTACAAAAGATACAAATATTCAGGTATAAAGAGAATTCTCTCAATCTGAAAATGATGTCATATTTGAATTGCTTTAAGGTAGTTGGGGTGTCTTGGTTTCTGACATAAGAACTTTTTAAAAATTTGTACAGTGTGTAACTTTGAGCAATATGCTATAAAAATATGCAAAAAAAATTTGGGGGTCAAGGATATGTCAAAAAGATACAGAGTTCTAAAGATGGGTCAAATTTAATGTTTTTGCACTATATTTACAATAGAATTATATGGGAAATAGCCCTATACAAATGTACCACAATTCAAGGGCATATTTTTTTCTATAAGCAGACATACAATTTTTTCCAAACTTTGTAAATTTATTGGTGTGATATAGAACTTCAATTTAAAAACATAAAAAAAATATGTCACAGACCTTCTGAAAAAGTCATCTCATGAAACATGGAGGCAGTTCGATCAACAACTATTGTTTTGGTCCATACAAGGGAAATCCGGATCAGAATAAGGAGTGACCAATGATATCCATCGGAAGATCAGTCTGTGACGACACACTGTAACTATAGTTCGACAAGAGTCGAGTGGACTATTACTCTCTCTATTACATGCGCAGTTAACCATAACATTGCATAATCTTCCGGTACAGTAGTGAGTTCGATCTTGCTATTGTTGAACCATTGTTACTATTGTTGTGGATCGAACTGCCTCATGAAGAATTTGTTCGTTTTTCAAAAAGGGGAAATAACATAAAGTAATTTGGGACCTCAAAATAAAATACCCTATATTTTTTTTTTTTGGAAAAATTTTTTTGGAAAAATTTAATAATTTTTGTTCAAATGCGTTTGACAAAATTCAAAAAAGAATTACGATCAACTACCTTATTTATTTAAACAATTTTTTTTTTAATTAAAAAAATTGACCTATTACATGGTATTTCAGTGATGAATTATCTCCCTTTGATAAAACTTTTTGAATTTTTGGCAAATATGTAATATTAATGGAACAAACTTTATACTAATTGTTCATTTTTATTAAAATTATTGTATTAAAGACATACAAAATCATTTAGACAACATTCTCATTGAATTATTGAATTTTTGCTTAGATGCGCAAAAAAGATGCTCTGTTTTAAACACCCCACTTACCTTAACTTGAAAATCCCCCGTTAAAAATAATTTTTTGTGAATTTTGATTGGTAATTTAAAACTGTAAGGAATTTTTGTAAATTGGTAAGTACAAGAAGTAGTTGAATTAAAACTTTTTTTAAATGCTAATATTCTTTGGAAAATTACAGATTTTATCAAAAGAATATTTTTTGTACACCTCTGAAACTTAGTGACTGAACGCTTTGAAAAGCATACCTCTATATTCTGCAGCAAATTCTAGTGTTGGGTTTGGTGAACAATCTACAAGTTCTCCACGTAGAGCTAAGCTGACAGGACAATATTGTCCAAAGTCTCCCATTCTCTGGAGGAATTCACTTGGTGTGATACACATGTCTGCTATAGAGGCAGACTTACCTGAAATAAACAGAAAATGTGTATGGTTTATAAAATAAATGAGCATGACAACAAAAAATGATAGATGTGAACTGAAAATAAAATTTAAAAACCAAATAATACAATTTGCTGATTCAGCTAGCCAATGATTGACTAAGTGTTTCTGATTCAATGATACATTTTTATTGATACTGTGAAAGTACTATTGTTCGTGGGATACCAATTTTTTGTGGATTTTGTGGTTGACTTAAACCACGAAATTTGATACCCTACGAAATACAAATCTCCTGTTGATTTGTACTGTGGAAAGTCTCAAACCATGAATTTAAGAACCTGTGAACTTACGACATGTCTGCAATCCACGAAAATTGGCATCCACTAATAAAAGTACTTTCACAGTATATTAGACTTAGTATTTTGAGTTTGCTGTTTCATTCCAGTTATAATTTGAGTGTTCACATTGTCTTCAATATCTTTCTAACTCATTGATTATATCTATGAAAAGTGTTCATTAATTGACCTCTAGGCTGTTCCCTTAAAACATACATGGACTTTTATATGTATATTCATTTCCAAAAGGAATTTTTTTAAATCATTCAAAACCAATTCAAAAGTGCCTTCCCTGGGGATTGCGTATATATATATGCTTTAATTAATGGAACATCTCTATCACACATCTTCAGGAGCAATCTAATGATATTTACACAAATTCTGAGCAATCTAATGATATTTACACAAATTCCGAGCAATCTTATGATATTTACACAAATTGCAATTGCTATAAATATCTTATCTTTGAAGAAACATTATCTGTGTTAAATTTATTGAAACTCTAAAAGAGTTTTATATACCACAAATCTTTCGACAAAATATTAAAATTTACTCTAACCCTTGTTTTCTTCTTTTGTTTTCAAATCTCATAATTTATAAATTATACTGTACAATTTTTCTTCTGTCATAAAATCTTCTATATTTATCTCAGCAGAAAAACAGTTTTTTTTTTCTTTAAATCGTTGATTTCAAATCTCAAATGAGAAGAGACATTTTTAAGTAGGTCAAGAGTTTATTATGGAACTGAATAACATCAACTATGACTAACAACAGACTTATCATTGCAAGTGTGACTAGTACGACTTGTGGAGCAGAATATGCTTAACCCTCTGGAGCGCCTGATGATATCTGATGTTAGCGTTCACACTGCTACCACGTTTTGTGGCCCTCTTGCATATTTGTTTTGTTTTATCTTTGTCCTGTTTTCTGCATTTTATTGCCTTTGTTTTTTTTTATTCTAGATTTTCCCATTTTTGTCCCTTTTGCTTTACCATATTTGACCTAATAATCATGCTTAAAAATTTTAAGAATTAAACAGGAATTTAAGCATGTCCCCTACCGGCATAGTTATAAATTTCTATAATAAGTGCGCAAATTCCAATTGTACATGTATTATGATGAAAATAGAAAATAAATGTAAGTTTTCACATGAATTCGGCATAAATAGATATGGTTACTCAAAAGTGGTGGGAGGTATAAAACCATTTTATTTCTTAAAATTACAGCAATATGGAAGGCTCCAAACAACCTAGGTAAAATTTGGCAATTTTGGGATTGGATGGGGGCGCTTGTGCATTTTGACTTTATATTACTTTGAGGGGTGCTTATTGGTACGGGGTGCTTATTAGGTCGAATACCGTAATTTCATTTGCCGACGTAATCAAACATAAAACTACAAAAGATGTTTGAACAGCAAACTAACCATCAGAAATTCTCTGTAAATATGTCTGTATTTTCTTGACACTTTCATGAGCGATATCAAGACTTCTGTTCCACACCCACCATTTTGACCTTTCACCATCCACCTTGATAAAGTTCATATGTTCTTGTTCATAGTATTCTTTTACAGGTGCTATATTTTTGGTGTAGGCAGCAAGTTTGATTGCAAGGATCTGTGAACTGTCATGAAGTGGTAACACTCTGCAATGTAAAATAAATACTTAATTATTTATATTTTCTAATCTGTCAAAAGCTGAATATAAAATTTCTCGATATGATGCAATGGTTTCTTGTATCAATGCTTACTTGATACAATACAAAAGTTCTGAAGAGACTGTCCGATTCATGCTTATACTATAGTTTTTAAAAATAATGACAAGATCACCCCTTCTAAGCCATTATTTTCAATTTTAGGCACCCTAAATGCTTAAAAAGTCCAACAGAGAATTAAATATATTTGTAGCTGATTTAATACATGTATTTGGCTTACACTGATATACAATTAGCTTCATAGACTTTTTGGTAAATGTTAGAATATCAATAAAGAGTTTTAAAATACTCTAATAAAATGGTGATATATCTTATTAACTGTACCTAAAACATACCTAGCACTAGACATTCGGTCCTTGAGACCTCTAACCATGGTTTCCTTACTGTCCATGTCCAACTCTAATACTCTTACTGGGATAATACAACGTTCTGTCATTAATTCTACCTGTTTCATTGTTGATGGGTAACCATCCAGTATATACCTAAAATAAAAACAGGACTCAAAAATATTCACTTCAGCCCGACTGAGAGAGAGAAGTTGCTTGTCAATATAATAACAGCATTTCTCTTCATAGTAATTGAGAAAAATAAACACAATAGAAGTCAAGAGGTGTTTGAAAGTAACTTATTTTATCATCAATGTAGTAATAGGTGCTGGCAAAAAAGCTTGTATCTAATATACTTAAATCTTATAATATCTAAATCAAAGAAATTTATAAGCTATGGGGTATCTTATGAAACTGTATTTGTTTCATTGTTTTGTGATGGTATTTTCTTTTAATTATGCCATTTAGGATTTGTTCTCTATACAGCCTCAACATTTTGGATCATGATCATATATTGACCATGAAACGACTGTTTGCAAAACTTGCAATTAAATGCATATTCCATATTTTGTCATTCATTTTAATATAAAACGAGAAGATGACATGCCCCTGTGCCAGGTATTTTTGTCTGCAAGACAAATGTTGTATCCAATGAACACATGTTTTTATCTATAAGGACAGACAAACAGAGGAACAGATGATCAAACAGACAGACAAGGGTAAAACATTACCCCTGCCTTCTGACTTTCCGTCAAGGGGGCATAATAACAATTTAAGGGCTTTTTGACAGCTTCCACTGTCAGAATATTGATAAAACCTACCCTCTGGTCTGACACCTTATGTCTAACAAACACACATCCAAAGCTTGTACAGCCAGTTCATCAGGAACAGTTAGTCCCTTTACAAGATGTTTAAGTATCTGTTTAGACAAGTCAGACCTAGGCTGACCCTATATCAATAAAACCTACCCTCTGGTCTGACACCTCATGTCTAACAAACACACATCCAAAGCTTGTACAGCCAGTTCATCAGGAACAGTAAGCCCCTTTACAAGATGTTTTAGTATCTGTTTAGACAAGTCAGACTTAGGCTGTTCTGCCAAAACTCGTCTCATAGCTTCACCTATAGATAGTCTTACTAATCCATATTCTTCAACAAATCTGTTTGCCACTGAAAAAGAAAAAAAACATTTTAATAAATTTTGGTAAGAACAAAATAAATTAAACCATTAAAAACTTCAAAATAATGATCAAGAAATGAACTAAAAAATGTAACAAACTGATTTTTTAAAATGAAGAGTGGCCATAAATCTTATGAGAAAATATTCTTTATTCTAAAAGAGACAAATAAAGTAAGCTTTCCCCTTACAAAATTAAGTTAAGTGCACTTGAGAAATTCAAAAGTTTATTCCATAACCTTTTACAGTGAATTCAATGATATTTGAACAAATAATGCATGTTTTCAAAACAAAAAATTTTATTAAATGTACATTATACAAAAACTTAGAAACACATAATGCATGAACCTCAAAAAAATGCAGTCATCTACATGTTCATTTTCTCCATATCCTTTCGTAAAATATTTATTACAGGAGTTTGTCTTAAATGCGGTGTGGAGTTGGTAAAACTATTTCCCGTGTTAGAGATTTATGCTCTTTATTTTTCTTAGATGTGGTGTACTTGTACATGAGATAATATCTCATGTGTACAATTTGTTCAATTACTATTATCTAAATTTATGTAAATTCTAAAAACCTAAGGAATAACTCCCCCATTGTAGTTTTGTTGTAAGCCATATTTGATATGACTGATTATTCAGATTTCCTATGGTTTTATATGATTAAAACATTTTTTTGAAATTATGGATTTCCTATGTTTGGGTTTTAGTTCTGATGATGAGGAATTAATTTCAAAAATGGCCAAACAGCTCATTAAAATTACTCCAGTAGGAGTTAACTTATGTGTTATGGTCTCATGTTCATTTACTCCATATCCTTTTGTAAAATAATTATCAACCACATACAGTCATTTTGTTACCAATTTCCAAGGTGTCACCTCCTGTATAATTTGGGAAAATACAAGATTATGGGAATCATAAGTCAAGGATGAACCTTTATCTCTGATTTTATGTAATTTTGATAGAAGAAACCATCCTGTACTCAAAAATAAATTTTAGGTAACAAAAACTGACTTATATGTAGGAAAATCTTACATGCAGTTTTTCCAGACTTTGGAGGGCCTATGACTGCCATTCTGATTGGTACAACAGGTTTGGGAGTTGGTTGTTTGATAAAAGTCATTGGATCCTGCATGAATTCATCACGAGCCTGTATCGATGATAAGAAGTAGATATGTTGTCTGTATATACATGGATATGTAGGGAATCCTATTCCACTCATTGGCTGGATACAGTTTCCTTCTTTACTCTGTAAAAATATATCAGGCTATCAATTTTAGCTCATTTAATTGAAATGGCAATGAGAAATTTTCAATAATGTTAAATTTACACCTGTACAATGTAAAAGGCATTCTGACAGTGTCTCTCTTTTGTGATTGATGAATTAAAATAAATCAGTTGCACCAAAGAATCATTTAGAATGTTTTTTTTTTTTTATTTAAGTCAGTGTCATGTGCATGCTTAGTACATTTATATTATGAAGTTGTCCTACATGTATTACAAAGCATCATATTTAAATAACACTGTATAAGCTATCTTCTGAATCTTAATTCACTTTTTATGTTTTAAATGTATGTTTACTTTTCATGTTTTATATGTATGTTTACTTTTCATGTTTTATATGTATGTTTGTAAAAATATATAAGTTGTACAATCATGTGTTGACACGGTTCCCATTAATATTTCCAGAAAGTATATGTATAATGATTTATCTCCCCTTCCAAATTTTGACCAGCAACTATATAGAAATTTTCAGGTAACATACTACAGCTGAATAGTATTTCATCATTTCAAGAGCCATTTAGGAGGACATGTGCTGACAAGATACCTCATTCTTTTACAAAGTTTCCTTTGTACCATGTAAGTTAAATTATCTCTCCTTCTAAATTTCAAGCTGCAACCATATTATTTTGTGCACATCAATACCATTACGTTGTATACTTTAACTGAGTAACATTCCATCAAAACCAAATGAGCTATTTAGAAGAACATGAACTGACAAGATACACTGAAGGACACATAGAAAGTGTGATTCCTATATGAGGGGGGTATAAAATGAAACTGAATTAATCAGGAGAGATAAATTACAAACCTTAACAGGACACCATCTTCCAAATCTACTTGGTTGTTTGTACCCTGTCTGTAACATCCTTCTGGCTAATGCTTCACTTATTGGATAAATCCTTTCAAACATACTGTGTCTAGCCTGGACATATTTTCTAAGTTTTTTAGACAATACATATGATATGATGTGTGGTTTTCTTGTACCATCAACTTCTATAGAATCAATCAGTACTTCTATAAATGTGGTCTAAAAATACAAAAAATATACTGAATTAAGATTTGTATGTTGTGTACATATATGTTTTGTTTTATTTAATACAGTGAAACATGTCTACATGTACTAAAACAACATTACAATCAGGTTTCAAATACATGTATATTTGCAGCTGAATGCTAACAAAACCACTTTTGTTTGCTTTGATAATTTTCCAGTCTAACTTTCCCAAGATGTACCTACTGTAAACATGTAAAATTTCTGATTTTTAACATTAAGTGATGAATTGCAAAACAAAACTATCCCAAATATTTTATGCAAAAGGGCACGTAAGTCTAGTTCACATTTGAAACTTATGGATACATACATTGTACCCAGAAGTTACATATGACATTGAAAAAATTTGAAGGTCATAATCCTTCGATGTCATGTTTTTGGTGGAAGCATTTTGGAATGGCATGTTTCATAGTGAATTCTCCAGGGTCACATGGCGAGACTTACAGACCCTATTGAGTGATTTAGCAGCTCAACCAATGAGAGCAATTCAAGACTGCAGGAAATGAAATTCATTTTGAAAACTGCACAAAAAGACAGTATAAAAATTCCAAGGTTTTCTTAAGTCTTAAAATCAAACTTAGTAGTAAGTCTTCCAAGGAAGACATGTGTTGCCTGCGTAATAACACTAAAAGTAAGTTACGTCACACAGGAAGTGGGCATGCAAGAGATCCCAGACCCTCTTACACATTATAGGTCCCAATACTGATACTCCATGCCAAATTGCAGAAGGCAGGGATATGTGGTGTCTGAGAAAAAGGTAACAGAAATTTTCAATACTCGGAAAATATTCTAAGTTCAGTCAAACAGGAAGTGGGCATTCCAGAGATTCAAAACTCTATTTCATGGTATAGGTCCCCATACTGATACTCCATGCTAAATTACAGAAGGCTGGGAATTGTGGTTCCTGAGTAAAATGTGACAGAAATTTTTTGTGACACAGATCGACAAAAATATTCTAAGTTCCGTCAAACAGGAAGTGGCCATGCAAGAGATCCCAAACTTTATTACACGGTATAGGTCCCCTTACTGATACTCCATACTGAATTGTAGATGGCTGGGATCTGTGGTTTCTGAGAAAAATGTGACAGAAATTTTCAAGACGCAAAAAATAGTCAAAGTTCCGTCAAACAGGAAGTTGGCATGCGAGAGATCCCAAACTCTATTACACGGTATAGGTCCCCATACTGATACTCCATGCCAAATTGCAGAAAGCTCGGATACATAGTTCCTGAGAAAACTGTGACAGTAGTTTTTGTGATGCCAACAACGCAAGACGATGGATAGTGATCCCTATATGTCGCCACTGCGTGAACACAGGTTACACAATAAGAAATAGTGAAGAGGACTTATTTACCATCAAAGAAATTCATTCTCATTATAAGCATCAAAGTTGGACTTACCATGACACTTTCCAGTCTATTTTTATCATTGTCATACACTTCACTCAAGTCATTTTTCATTCTGTCTTGAGCCTCATCTTCTCCTTCTTCCTCATCCTCTTCCTCTTCTTCCTCCTCCTCAAACTCCTCAGCTAAAACTGCCTCAATGTTCTCCTCCTCTTCTTCTTCTGCTTCTTCTTCTTCTAGCTCTTCATCAGACTCCGCTTCAGCCCTTGCTGCTTCTCTCTCAGCCTACAAAATCATATACAACAAATTAAAAAGTTCACTAAATTTCAAGGGCATCACTCAAGAGTCCCTTAAACATCTGAACCCTAAATGAAACTTGGCCTGAGTTTTGTGGTAAGCAACCTAAATACGAAGTTTGAGGATCATATGTTTTTTTTTGTTCACAAATAATCAGCAAGAAACCTTGAGGGGAAGAACTTACAGCCAGACACAAAACTGAAGCTATCACATAAACCTCTCCGCATGTGGATTATGGAAGGGTATAAAAAATGTACAAAATCTAATAAAGCCTATGCAAAGCATAACACAATATGGCTGAAACAAACTGAACATGAGTATTACTCATTGAACTGACTGATCACGGGTCAATTATATCGGGATTATTCGTTTTAAGCTCACCTACAAGACAGAGAAAATTAAGCCACGCCCAACCTGTTCAATAAATTTGAGTAATACATGATGACACAAAATGATTGTTAGCTTAGCAAGGTTTTCGACTGTGTCTGTCCCCAGTGCAAATAAAACATTTCTTTTTCATAATAACTCATAAACTGTAAGAAATTCATATCCAGTGTGACAGAAATCTGCGAGACCTGACAGTTTGACTTACAAATCTTTGGCTGGACTGTCAAAATATCAAAAATTTATAAAGGAAATAATCATTTGGAATGACAAAAAAACTTGCAAGTTATGCAACTTATGAAGGTTTGCTCTTCATGTTTTGGTATTTTTGTCAGATTTTTTTACTCATTTAAACAAAAACATTATACAAACTGTACTTTTTTGCCAATGTACACCCCTGTTTTTCCCATAATTTCATTAAATAGATTTTTATGGCCATTCTGTAAATTTTTCATTAAGTCATATTTAATTTGTCCCATCCTTTCACNGTCCAAAATTAAACTATGTTCCCCACTGGCAGCTATTTTTGATGAGGCGTAGACCAACTGTCACCTTTCTTGAAGAAGACCATGTAAGGATCATTGTGCCTCACTTTGGTTCCAATTGGCATAGTATTTTCAGAGGAGATCTTTAAATGATTTCCCATGTGGTCCAAGGTTAAACAATGTTCCCCACTGACTGCCATCTTGGATGCTATGCGGACATCCAGACACATTTTATGAAGGGGACCAAGTAAGTTCCATTGTGACTAAGTATGATTCCAATTGGCCATGTACTTTCAGAGGAGAAGATCTTTGAATATGTTCCCCTATAGGGTCCAATGTTAAAAAACATGTTCCCTCCTGGCGGCCATCTAGGATATATGATGTGGACTTGCTGAATACATTTTTTAAAAGGGGCCACCTATGGACCATTGTGACTAAGTTTGGTTCCAATTAGCCCAGTATTTTCAGAGGAGAAGATTTTTGCAATATTGTCCAATTTTGGACCAAGTTCCCGCTGGCGGCCATCTTGGATGACGTGCAGACTTGCCAGACAAAATTTTCAAAGGGGACCACTGATGGACTATTGTGACCAAGTTTGGTTCTAATTGGCGCAGTAGTTTCAGAGAAGATCTTTGAATGCTTTCCCATAGGGTCCAATGTTAAACTGTGTTCCCTGCTGGCGGCCATCTTGGATATGATACAGACTTGCCAAACATTTTTTTTTAATGGGCCACCTAAGGACCATTGTGCCCAAGTTTGGTTCCAATTGGACCAGTGGTTTTAGAGAAGAAGATGTTTAAATGAAAAGTTTACAATGGACAGACCACTGACGGCAAGAAAGCCATGCAGCCAGCTACAAAGTTATATATGCATTGAAGCTTATATGCCACTTCAATATTAACTGAGAGAGATATTTGCATTTATTGGCAAGCAAACAGAACTAAAGAAAACAATATAAAATTATATACAATTATTATCAAATTGTGAAATAAGTAAAGTTTTGAAAGTATATTTGCAAAAAAATGTAAAAATCTGTACAAAAACACTTTTTTGCTCATGATTATATAGCAAATAATTATTTCTAATAAAGTGATAGCAGGGAATTTCTCTAAAACTCAAGAGAGAAAAGTAAACCAAAGAAGATTTGAAAGCAGAATTTAAAGGGAAATAACCCATAACCATATGGCATTGAAAAAAAATTGTTTTTGGTGAAAAAAGTCAATAACTACAACACAGGCACTTGGATTTTCTTCAAAATTTCAGAGTATGTAGATCTTGATATGCTGAACATTTTTCAAATTTACACTTCACCTCTATCTGTTACAGTTTTTGAAATAAAAAATAAAAAATGCATAAATTTTGAAAATTTTACGGAAAAAGGGCTATAACTCTGAGACGGATTTCCGATTTTCTTCAAAATTGCAGGGCAGATAGATCTCGTCATTCTGAACAATTCTACTCTTTTTTTGATATCTGCAACGGTTTTGAAGTTATTTGCCAAAAACAGCATTTTACCCCTATGTTCTATTTTTAGTAACAGCGGCCATGTTGTTCGGTCCTCGGACTAACCAAACACATTTTTTAAGCTACATACCCTGGTGATGACCCAGGCCAAGTTTGGATTAAATTGGCCCAGTGGTTTCGGGGGAGAAGATTTTTGAAAAAAGGTTTACGACGGACGACGGACGCCAAGTGATTGCAAAAGCTCACCCTGGCATAGCAAGGTGAGCTAATAATCATTTGGAATAACAAAAAAAATTGCAAGGACTTGCAAGGACTGCTATCATGGTTATGCAACTTATGAAAGTTTGCTCTTCATGTTTTGGTATTTTTGTCAGATTTTTTTACTCATTTAAACAAAAACATTATACAAACTGTACTTTTTTGCCAATGTACACCCCTGTTTTTCCCATAATTCCATTAAATAGATTTTTATGGCCATTCTGTAAATTTTTCATTAAGTCATATTTAATTTGTCCCATCCATTCACGGTCAAATTTTGCTAATGTTAAATCTATGAAAAAAAAACAGTAAGAATATAATAATCTAACATTGGTGAAAGTGAAAGATCATGAAATCATAACTCTAAAGGTTGCTCCTTTTTGAAACTTGTTTTGCTTCTTTCAGATGTTGTTTTTTGGTTGTTGTTTTTTTGAAAATGGAAATAAACCCTAGAAGATCTATTGAAAATTATGTACTTGTTTCTCTTTTCTCCTTTCTTCCTGTTCTTTCAATAATTCTTCTCTTCTTTTCTGAATTGCATCTTCCTGAAAATAAAGTATGACAAATATTAAATCAGTTTGGTCAATCTGCATGATAAATAACAAATTTTGCAATTGGGTAAGTACACTGTATTTATCATTTTATAATTTGAAATTTAAACAGACATGATTCTACAATAAAATTGAAACTAGAAAATGTTTCTTTAAGACACAGATGCCCTGCAAATAAATCTAATAGCAAAAGTTTAACCCAAGTCGATTATTCATAAACTTAGTTCCCTGTCAATGAATTGTGATGAAAACCAAAATTTAACCAAAGTCATTCAACCATAAAATGTAGGTCATGGACATCCAATTGTTAGAGAAACTGGCAGATCTCTTTTTAGATGAATGTTGAAAACAGTGAGATATCATGATGCTACAATACATAGTAGTTTAGAAATAGACTTAAACAAAAAACTTAACCAAAGTCACTGAAGCATAAAATGTAGGTCAAAGTCACCAGATTATCAATGAATTTGGTAGTACTCATCAATGCAATTAATTTGATGAAACATCATTGTCCTATAATGTGTAGTTGTTGAGAAATGGACTTTAACACAAAACTTAATCAGAGTCACTCAACAATGAAATGTAGGTCAAAGGGTCAAACTACTAAGTGAACTCTGTAGTACTATCAAATATCTACCTACTGGCCTACTTTACTGTTCTACCTCTTACAGTTTCTAAGAAATGTACTTAAATGCAAAACAGTTAACCAGACATACGGAAGGACAGAAAAGGGTATGCCCCTTCCACATTCGTGGGCGGGGCATAAAAGTGCATCATAAGTATGGAATCCAAACAAACCACTGAAATTATTAATGAAAAAATGTAAAAAGACTGCTAAAAGAATGAAAAACATCATGTCTAACATCATTGATATCTAGTACACACAATAATTATTACAGATCAGGGGTTAATCCCACCTTTTGTACCCAGGGTCCTGTGCCTTTAAAATTGGGAAAATTCACACGATTTGTTCAAAATTGGGAAAAAAATAGTCAGTACAACTGATTTGTATAATGTGTGCTTTCTTTTTTGACTCTCATTTTTACTGAAAAGCTTGTTCAAAGTAATCATGTATGAATAATGAAATCACATTATCAAGCTTACTTAAAGTGCAAACTTTTCAATTCTAGAAGTTTTTATAATTTTTAGAAATGTCAACTAGCTGTCTCTTCGCATAGATGGGGTTTTACTGACGGTGTCAGTTTATGAAAAATCCAAACTAGCTCTGAAGCCCCACACATTGATGACTGAAGTTTAACGTACGAAGTGATTAACAGTTCGTTTCACTCACTTTATTAGTAAAAGTTACTAAAACGGCTTTTATTGCTTAAATTTCTGTGCCTTGATAAAGTTATGAATCCATTGGTTGCCGATTTTTGGCATCTTCTACTCGTTGAATAAACAATCCGGTACCCAATACTTTACGAAAGCATGCGTAAAACACGAAACAAACCGGAAATGTAGGAACCAGAGCATGCGTTCGGTATTCCTCTTGAGCTTTCATTACCGCGGTATCAGGTGACTGGTTTGCCAGTCTATCTCATGTAAACAAAACGCGAAACTAACACTTTTTCAACGACGTTCTTGGACATAAACAAAACTGGGAATTTTATATCTTGAAATTGGGAAAAAAAATTTTTTTTTGCCCATTGGGAATGGGGCCGAAATTCGGCCCCTAAATGCACTACAGATAAGGCCCTGCAGATTTCAGAAAAAATATTCATAATTCTAAAATACTGGAAACGCTTAATAGAGTTGCATAAACTTAATTCAAAATTCAGTTAACTTAAATGTCGCACACAAAAAAATTGCTAACCACTTGATATTGCAGCTAAACTATCATTACAACCAAATTATCAAAACAAACAAATATTGAACTCACTCTTTTCTTTTTAGCTTTATCTTTCTTCCTCTGTTTAATGGCTAATTTTTTATCTCTTCTAATTCTCCATTTGACCATCTTTGGAGGCAGGAGACGATTTATGACGTCCTCCACCTCTACATTAATGACAACTGCAACATCAGGGAACAAACCCATCTCTGCCAGATATTTTGCTTCCTCACTTGTCCTAGGGAATCCTTCCAAAACAAATCCTGTCGATCTGAAAATACAATTTTAATCTTTTTATGAAAAAGATTATCTCAAATAATTATGTTTCTTTTCAGCTCACTAGTGTTATGTAACTATCATTAGAGTTTTTGTTGTGTCAATTGAATTTTTTGGATGTCATCAGAGTTTTATAAGGGGTAACAGGGCTCTATTTAGTCAACTGAAATGGTCGATTTTGTGACCAAATACAGCGACTGGCGCCTACAAATAGAAAGTACATGGGTCATCCCATCCTTTCATGTTGACCTGAAAAAAATCATATTTTACCGTTTTTGGTATTGATCTATAATCTCTCATAATTGTTCAGTGTTTGAAATGGTCAAAAGAAACAAAGTGTCTTTATAGGTTTTGTTAAGTCACAAACACACCTCACAATGTTACTGTAGACAGTTTCTAAACATCTCTGGCCTTTGCACATTTTTGACAACGGTGGCCAAGTGCCAAACAGAGATAAAAAGTCTAGATTGTGGCCTGCCATCACTAAGATTTTGTGTTGATTGAATTAAATTATATCTATGTTAATACTCTTCGAAACAACCTTGAAAACTAAAGCCTCTAATATTTATATATAATCAATGAATCATATAATAAGAGAACTTACTTGAATGGTTCTTTTTGCCAGAAAGGTTGTAATATGTTATCTAATATTTCAGCTGGGAGTGGCTCTTCTGATTCAAGATTTGCTTTAATGGCTTCTTCTTCTTCTGTAAATTCTACTTCCTCTTCTTCTGGCTTATAAAATAATGAAAACACAGTTAAATATAGTTTCTCCTTCAGGTAGGAGTGAGTTAAAAATATTTCTTCCCTAGATTTAGCATAATTTTGATTTTCAATATGAAAGCTTTTGCGAGCATGTTAAATTCAAAATTTTACTATCGAGAGGGAAGAAATATTTTTTTACTTGCAACCTAGCTGAATGAGAAATATCTTCTCCCATTGGTTAAAAAGTCTCGTGTACATTTAACCAACTGCTGAGAATGGGAGAAACTGTTTTCTCTAATTCATATTCTGTTCTTGTCAATTTCAGGTCCTAGGAGTTCAAAATGTTAAACTACTTCATTGGTTAAAATTCAATTATGACGTCAAATATGTCTGCTGACTTTCGACTTTATCATTGTGAGGACATGAAAAAAAGGCAACCACACCTGATGATGTCACTCTAAAAGAAGACATTGTTTCAGATCAGCAGAAAAGGGAGGCTATGTTTTTGTCCAAAATCTCCTTGAAATCATTAGAGAAATAAAATCCACATCGTATCTCTAGAGAAACGACATATCTACACTCTCGTTATTTTAATTTTCGAATATTTTAAACGCTCGGCAATCCTCCCTTTTTAACATTTGAAAATTTAACTATCTCTAGTGTAGAAATGTTTTTCTCACTCTATGCAATTGTGGATTCTACATATGTATATATCTATAATTTACAGACAGATCAAGAAAATTTCAAACTAAGGCAGCTGACAAGATCTTGTTGGGTTATCAGAAATAGATTGATTAGTTGTAGAATTTATGAATAAAGAGAAACTAGTCTTAAAAATGCCAAATTATGTGTTGTTTTACATATACTCAAAAATTTACTTTTATCAAAAGTGACATCTAAACTTCCTTTTGCCAGATTCCTATGTTATCATACAAGAGCAAATGATAAGAAAAAGAGATATATAGTTTCTATAATGAGAACTAAGTTGATTATGAAATTTCTCACATCGAGTTAAATAAATTTTGCAAATGTTTGAAAACGAGGCTTGCCGAGTTTTTAAACATTTGAAAATTTATTTAACAAGATGTGAGAAATTTCATAATTAACATGTTTAAGTTGTAGAAAGTGTTTCTCTAATGACATAATGTAAAACACCGAGGATGATGTTCCGAATAGATTTGGCGGGAAATTCCACGTGAGTTGTTCTCTCACTAGAGACGAGAAATATTTTTATCACACCGGTCAGGCGATGGATAAATTTGCTGGAAATTAGAGAAAGTGATATATTACTTTCACTATCTTTTAGTTTAAAACTATATCAAGTTCAAGACTTTTTCATACATGTATGTCTTAACATAAAAAAGCAACATTGTCGTCAAAAACTGTGTGTTGGATTGAGACTATGAGAAAAACTTTAACATGTGTAGGAGGCAAATACCTGATTTTCTTTACTATCACTTTCTGCAGGCTGTGCAACAGGTTGACCATCTGGATCAGTAATTCCAGCCTCATCTTCATCTGGTTCCCTGAAAGAAATCAAGCTTTTAGTAATACAGTTTAACCTTGAATTGTTAATTTGATTTCCAAGATATCAAGCAAAAGTCCACACTAAACAGTTGTGCTTTTTAAGATAAGCAGAGAGTCAGATGAAAGTTTTACTCAAATGGAAATCAGTATTAAAATTGAATACCTAGCAAAAACTTACATATGAACAGGTTTTTTTCAGCCACTCTTAACATGTAAACCCTATGCATGCCTGTCTGAAGTCAGGAACCTTACTTATGGCTGTACTAATAATACTTATTATTTATTCTTGCTTTATTCAACATAAGTGTTAGCTGTAGTAAAAGTGCCATCATACGGTGGATTTGGGTTATTTTGAAAATATTGATTCAACATTCATTTAGATCATGCCTGATCTATAAGTATGGGACAAAGCCTCAAACTCTTTTTGTTTTGTATTCTTAATAGAAAAAAGCATATTCTAGTTGATTATTCAGGCTGTTGGAATACTAAGGTTTAAAAAGCATTTCAAAGTTGTCTTTTGGACCAATTTGGCAGGATTTCCCAATACTCAGGTGTTGGATTACACAGGTTTCACTGTATATAAACTTACTCCTCTTCCTCAGGATCAGGTAGATTGTCTTGTTCATACTCTGGACCAATCCTCTTCCTTGTTTTATGTATAATAAGTTCCTGTAACCTGTCTCTGAAGGAAATGTGGAACAGACCGAGTTTCCGGGCCAGATTACGACCATGTAAAGATTTACCTGCACCTTTTGGTCCTAGTATTACAAGTCTTACTGGTGGAGGCTGAAAATTAATAAAAAATAGGCATCAATAAACATAAGTCAGTTGAAAAGCACATGTTTTTTCATGGGAAAAATAAGTTTTTCTGAGTTGGTGAAAGGTTGTGGTTTTTTTATATAAAGAAACAAAATTATAACTTTATTTGAAATATTAAATTCTGATGAAAACAAAAATTAATTCAATTTCATTCTAGAAAAGATGAAGTATTGTGTAGGTACAATGTTAAAATATAAACATGATAAAAGGCCAGACTTATACAATTATTGAAAATTTGGCGTACCCAAACCTGACCCAGGCCTTCTTAGGTAAGTTTTTTCTTTATTTTTTTCTTAAAAGAAACCAAAAGAGTCAATTTCTTTTTAAAAAAAATACATTGAGTGAACACACAAGAAAATTTGACGAAATTTTTTTTTGAAATTTTGATTAAAAAGAAATTTGACTATAGGCAGAACTTTTTTCTGGGTAGGTGAGATAGTGAAAACAAACCTTTTTTGTATTTTGGTCAAATCTAAAGGTTTTCAGTGTAACACTACATGTATAATGATACAAAAAAAAAGAATTTTTTCAGTCTAAAGAATATATGGAAATTCATAAAAGAAATGAGTCTGAATATATCTTACACATCAAAGTGATACTAATATCCAATCAACTCAAAGAAATGTTCAAATTAACTTACCACAAGTGGTTTATTTTTGGGAAGGAATTCCTCTGGGCTTGCTATGAATTTGTCCCTGGCTTCATTTGTAGAGAAATAATAAGTCTTCTCCCTGTATTTAGCTGCTATTTCTGGATTACCAGGATACAAAACAAAGTTTTCTTTCAAAACAACGGGACAGAACCAATTAGTGTCACCTAATGGCTTCTTCTTTCCACGTCCACGACTAGTATCCTCTTCCTGCATGAAATGAAAATTTAAAAATAAGAAATCAAATTAAGTATGGATTTTGGTTAATTTGTGATCTTATGACAAACTATATAAACTATGATCATATATCAAGCTACAAATGACATAATTATTGTTATTTTATACATCTGAATTCTGCTTTTCTGAGACCTTTTCTGTCATCCATTATCAAAATTGCTTTTCCAAAACCTTTTATTCCAATTGTTTGTTTTTCCTCCTACATCAACATTAATCCATATGATATATACACACGTTAGTCAAACAATTGATAAAGTGAATTGTTATACCTTGGTATGCATTTTCATCATGAAATTTGAACATAAAAATCAAATTCAATTGCTGATTTTGCAAAAAATAGTTCTTATGGCTATTATCCCAGAGGAAATAATCTTGATGACTATTTCCCCAAAGAAAAAGTTCAATTCAAATGTTTAAAAAGTGTTTAAAGGGTTCAAGTCTTTACCACTCTAAAATATACTATCTGCATGTTATAGACATGCTGAGATTCTATCAGAATAAATACCCAAAGTACATTTGTAACACAATTCATACCATCTTCTGGTTTAGAATTCATCTTTTTGTTTATGGAAGCTTAACATAATTTTTTAGGGCTATTCCAGTAAAAATTCCCACCAGGGGGTGAAATGCCATTTATTTTTATACCCCCCACCAAGAGAAAATAAAATAAAATATATAATTAAACTATTAGGATACAATAGAAATTTACCCACCACCAACAGAAAAAAAATTCACTAGTGTTCCATCCTCCGGTGGGAATTTTAAATGGAATAGCCCTTAGAAAGAGAGAGCAGGATTCAATACTTCTCTGTGTACTAATTTTGTAGTTTGCTTGTATTCTGTCATATCCATATGTCTTAATGGCTTACATTCTTAATACAATATAACATCATGATCTTATTTGACATTATTACATGACTGATAGTATACAAGATCCTAATTGGATAAAGTCGTATGTCACTATCCATTTTTAAAATGTGATTAATACTTCATAATGGAGTATGTGAGGTTAACATTCCTGTTTAACATTTGTGTACTCATATACTGTAAAGGGGCAATAATAAGTTTGCAAAAGTATTATGCCAAAACCTGTTTGCAAGTATTTCATTTTTTTGTTTAGTCAGCTTTCAAGGACTTCCTTTTACTTATATCATAAGTGTGAAAATAACAAAAATAAATGTCTCACAAAAATCAGCCACTTAACAGGATGTTACATGTTGCAAACATTGTCAGAACATAGGCATCAAAAGAAGAAAAAGCAATATGTAAAGATAAAGGACCAATTATTCATATATCAAAGCAATTAGTGGCTTTCGATTATCGGTGATAACAGCCTCACTATGATCACATCTCTTTGATTGATAAATCATGCTATTAACCTAATCTAACGTCCTTCATTGTACATTATAAACCCACCTCTTCAGCCTCCTCCTCTCCCCCTTCTTCATCCTCTGCTGCAGCGTCAGCATCATTCTGTAAATCTTCTTCCTCCTCATCCATGTCAGCCCCAGTTATCTCCCATGACTGAGGTTTGAACTGTTCTGCAAGCATAAAATGTATCAATGGTATATGATTTCAATATTTTGTTTAATGAAGTAAATACATTTTCTGTAATGATTGCTTACTTAAGTACCCATCAAACCATCAATGTCAATCCAAGTTATCTCCCATGATGGACATCAAATCATTTGAAATATACAGTGCATCATCAATATATCGCCATTTTTTGGACTAGGCAAATTGTTGGCAATAGGGAGGTGGTATATTGAGGGAGACAATTACATAGAAACTATGTAACTTTTGGAACATTGGATGGCGATGAGGGACCGCCATTAAAGAGGGGCAGTATAACAAGGGAGCACTTTACATGACAAAACAAGAAGAAAAATGCCCAAAAATATCTCTAGTTACAAAACAAAATAAAAAAAAAACCTACAAAATCAAAGTTATAAATATTCCTTATATAAAATTATCATGTCCTCACAGTTTTGACTTGACCGTGGATTGACTCATTGACAGTGTGACTGGTGCCGTATATAGAACAGGACATTCTTGCCCTTCTGAAACACCTGATTCCACTCTCTGTTTTTATGCGAGTTCACAGTGTGAGTGCTTTAGTTTTGAATATTCAGGAGTTTTTTTTTCGTATTTCTGTTGCCATCTCATGTTTTTGTTTTTCGGTGTTCTTGTTTTTGACAAGACATGTCTCTTGACTTGGAATTTTGAGATTATCGATCATTACTGCATCCTTTGTGCCTTTGGGATTATACTACCCTTGTTTCAGTTACATGGAAATTATTTTCTATTATTTCAATGACATGGAAATTATTCTTGAAAATATAATTAATGAAAATTTATGTAATCATACTTTCAGTGCTTTGTGTGGTTTCATCACGTATGGCTTCCACATTTTTCTCTTCCAAATCAATAGATATTGGATCAATAGCACTTCCTCCAGAAATTGTGGCCAGGATATTCCCGATGTCTCTGTCGTATTCTTTACGTTTCTCTTTGAAATCGTCCAACTCTGGACCCTCTGGAACTTTCTGAAAAAAAAAATATCATAAAGAAATTAATTTAAATAAATTTTTTTTAAAAATCATATTTTACTCAACATGCTTAAATTTGTTTGTTTTTCTGCAATTTTACAAATTAACTTTTGGGAGAAGTAAACATTATAAAGAACAAAGTTTTCAGTATTAGAACAGAATTAAATATAAAACTATTTTCAACAAGATGTTTTTGTAAAATGATGCTCACGGAAGCAGCTAATAAGAAACCTTAGCAGTTGCTTTTTTATCTTTAAACAACAGATAAATTTGAAAGGTCTTAAATAAATTGGAAACAGCTATATCACTTATCTGCAAATGTCAAGGTAAAAAGATCAAATATTGTGGTACTGATTGAAAGGTCAAAACACAAAGTTCCCAAATATGAAATTTGAAAGCCTATCACTTACCATCCAAAAGATATACTGTGGAAGTACTTTTATTCGTGGTCACCAATTTTCGTGGTTTTCATAAATATTACTGTTTCGAAATCCACGAAAATTGGAACCCCACGAACAATAGTACTTTCACAGTATTGTAAAACAACTAATTTTCATTGACACCATAATTGCTTTTTGTCCTTGCCAGTATAATTGATTTTGGCAATTTTCAATTTCTGTTGATGCACTTATATAAGGATTCGAAATGTTAGTGGGGATTTATTTTCATGATATTTTCACGATATTTTCACATCATCATGAAAATAAATCGCTAGCCAAAATATAATAGTTGGCTTACAGTACCTGGTGTTAAAAATTTTGATTTTACTGACAAAAAGACAGATTACCTAACAACCAAATAGAAAGACCAAAACTATATGCCTGTTTAATCTTAAATTCCCTGAGCATTATAAAACAACTATTTGAATAATATTCATCATAATTTGTCCAATTACATGTATTTTCTGATGCCACAATAGGATTTAATGACAATTTGAGGGAAAATTTGTATTTTGACACACACATGGACAATGGAAAATAAGCTAACAGAAAGCAAGGTCACATACTATAGGAGGGACTACATAAGGTTTAAATGCATATAAAACATAAGAAATTCCATGATTTGATTAAATAGTTAGATTTCATTTTATTTAAACAGTTGTTTATTAACCTTGACCAAGGGGCACTATACCTAACAATAGAACTATACCTCACTTGACATTCAGTTTACTATACTTTTGTCTTTTTTCCAGGATTATGTATTCCTTGTTTTTTCTGTTATGTACTAGGTAAATTATGGATTCTTCTTGGTTATACTTTTTCCTATAGTGTTCCTGATGCATATTGTGCCCTCAAGCATTATATACACCAAACAATTATCAATGGGAAAACATAAGTAAAACTACAGTTGTAGAAATATTTCTTAGGTTTACATGCCTGTCAAGTTTGTTTGGAGGCTCTTCCTTATATTTTGACAATGAAGTAAAAATCAATAAAGGAAATGAAGGGTTCAAGGAAAAATAATGTCTATTATAATCATACAAGGCAAATCATGGATATCAAAAATTGTGATAAATTTGAATCCAGAACCATGAATCCAAATTCAAAAAATTATTCTAAAAAGGTTATCTTCTTTTACCAGGTGTAATAATTGTCTAAAAGGGGAACAAAATTGTTAGAAATTTCAAGGCAGTAAGAATATTTACTTTACACAGAGAATTCATAATAAAACTTCAACTAATGAAAAGTTTCCAGGCAAAACATGACGTTAATGATGACAAGGTTTAAACTAATATGTTTTAAACATCATTTAATACAAACATAACTCACATGTACTATTTATATAGCTAGAAGTTTCAAAATAAAACGAGATTTACAAATTAAATCCCTTTATATCTCTTATATTTACAGTAACTTGTTTTCTTATATTTGTTTTTTAGTATAATCAGTTTGTACAACAAATAAATAATTACAGTCCTTCTCCCATTCTCAGCAGTTGGTTAATTTATGCATACAACTTTTTATTCAAATGGCTGCTGATTGAACTTCTATGAGAGGCTCCAATATTAATATTTTTCTAAACAAGTTTCATGCCAGAAATATATTCCATTCCTTAAGTTTGTCATTTAAAACAATATTTCTTCACTCTTGATGTAACAATTTAAAATTTAATATGTGCATAGAAGCTCACACTTTAAAATCAAAATTTTACTGTCTGGAGTGATGAAACGTTTTATTAAAACCAATTATCTAAAAGAGAATCTAATATTACTCTATAGGTGTGAAATAGTACTTTGTCTTAACCAAGGGAAATAATTTACTTTGGTTCATGATTCTGGAATGATTCATAAACTAAGAAATAAAATAAAGGATATACATTGTCTTCAAAACAGAAATCCTAGGATTCAAACCATTTCCAATTATAATTTTTGATTTGAAATAAAAATTTCGAAAAAGTTTGTTGAATCAGAAGTCTTGTGCCTTGAAGTCACTGTAAAACAGAATTAAAAAGTACCTTGACTAGCACATATGGAACTGACTTTTTCCTCTAGAATTTGATAAAAAAAATGAATTATACAATTAACTTTTCAAAATATATAATGTTGTTGCCAAGAGGAATTCTTGTATTCTTTTTAGCCAAGATCAACCATTTCCAAGCTGTTTTATTCAAATATTTTTGAAGTAACAGTGGTTTAAAGTCCGATATGCACATTTATCATTTTATAAAACTGTACAATTACAAATATTATAACAGATAACTTTTAGTACATATTTTGTTCCATCACCATATGAAAATGACTCGATGATTAGAAATTAAGGGTTGTTCTAGATATTTATATATATATATATATACAATGTTAGAATAGTGAAACTGGCATACAAATAGTTTGAATATTCCTCTATAACAAAAGCCATCTCAGTATATTCTGGGACATAAAAACATAAGGATTATTATTTCTTAATTTTCAGTTTGTGAGGAAAAACTTTCAATACCAAAACTGTCAAAAGCTGAAGATACAAATTAATGGTATCTAAATCAACTTAAGAATAGGTTGTTTTGCTGTCCAAACCAAAGTCTTTATATAAATATATGATTGTCTTTCCATGATTATAGATCAACAGAAAATCCTAATTTCATCTTGTTTATGTAGGAAAAATCTAAAACTGTTCAGCATCAATTTCGTTTTTTACCATAAATCAAACTGAATCAAAAGCATAAATTTTTATACAACTCTTAAAAAATTTCAGAAATCACAAATTTGCAAAAATTTCTAAAGTGGCCAATTTTAATCAGACAGGCAGGTATAATAACTTTCTTATTATGCTGAAGTGGCCTTTAAATCCTGATTGTTTACAGGAAATTTGGTAAATATAATAAGTACAAACCTCTTCTCCCTCTATCCTAACTGTGGTGTCTTTTGTTGATTCTTCTGCTATAATACAAGTAAAATATATTCTGTGTTATCAAAACTAGACCAAATATATATAGAATAATGGTAGTTTTGAAGGTCGAGACAGAAAATATCACCGTATGGCAGCGATTCTGATAGTACGAGCTGTGATACTAGTGATATTTTCTGTCTAGACCTTCAAAACTACCAATATTGTTTTTATCGGCAACATCATAAGAGTCATGATGTCAATTTCATGATGTCATTGCCTGATATTTTCTTGTAACAGGTAAGTATGGAGATACTGACAATATCAGTCAGTAAGATCAAAGAGAAAATGTACATAATGCCGATAAAAACCAATAATACATAATAAACTTTTTCTTTTAAACAATGTGCACATGAATTCAATCATTCTAAGACAAGGCTACATCAAAGACATGTTTACACTTTATATACCCCAATCCAAAACATGTTCTGCCTTATCTTGTTTAAACAGTTATCAAAAATCCATTGATAAAATTATAAGTCTACAATAAGTAGATGAAAACAAAGTAAGGATTTAGTAAATTTATATCTCAAAACTCTCACATATGCCATATTGTCACCATGGAATTACAAGTTAGTAAGTGGCACTAGCAACCTTTTCCACATTTTTTATGACAAAATGTTTTTCCCTTCTTACTCAAAAGTGTAAAATTGCAGTTACAATCTTACAGTTCTATGGGGACTATATATGAGCAACTCATTCATCAAAAAAACTTAAAACTTAAATAACAATCTTAAAAAAAGAAAAATTTCCAAGGATCTAGTTAAATTGTAGCTGTAAAATGTTTTTGACCCTTCCATTTTAAAAGAACATTCTTATTAGCATACAAAATAAATAATTACCTTCTGTTGTCTCAGTTTTAGCCTCTTCTGGCTCTGGCTTTGCTTCTTCCTCTAAAATGTACAAAAAAAAAGAAAATTAATCTTTTAATCAATGCATCATTGTGAAAACATGGCTCTTTTTATTCTAAATGTCCATGTAAATAAATCTGCACAAGAACCAACACTAATAAAGATGCTATGGTACTTTGGTAATAGCTTTGAATTTATTTGCTCATTGTCATTGGTTTTATTCAAACTCTCCATGCATAAAAATTGTTGTTTTAATTTCACATGTCAGAATCAGAATGTCATGCATTTATTTTGCACACCAATTTTCTTAATAAATTACATGAGCTAAAATGTAGGAATAGATGCCACACATAAGCTTTTTTTTCCCATGCAAATTACCATTCCCACAACACAGTGTTAATCCACAAAAATATTCCTATTTCCAAGTTGATGATGTAATTCCAATACTCTTTAAGATGAATTATTGTGTAATGCAAGAAAAATGTCCATACCTGTGCTAATTCAGGGAATGTACTTATAGTGAGGTGAAAATATTTGCTGTGTGTTTTTAAAACTTCCCCGTGATTTCCAGCAGAATATCATATGAAAAACCTGTATGCTTTTTTTTGGCAGGAATTTATGTATGACTGTAAACTAGGGATGAGTATCGTCAATAAAATATTGTATCATAATATATCAATGCAGGGCAAGTGTATCGTGAGTCGTATTGATACGTATCGTCTTCTGATTTCTCAATTTGATTACACTTTTAAATCTTCTTCTTTCAACTATTTTTTTGTGATAAAATAGTAAAATATTCCTTAGTGAGACAAGAGTGTTCATTTTCATGTAGCTAAATAAATTTGTCTGTCCTTTTTCTGACTTTTCCATACCAAAATCAGAAAATTTCGAGAATTTAGATGGTATTGATTCTGAAATTTTAGCAGAAATCAGAAAACGATATGTATCGATACACTGGATTCCGTATCGATTTACCTAGTTTGTTGAAAAATATCGCAATATATCGATATATCGGTGTATCGTTACACCCCTACTGTAAACGTGGAAATTTTTGGGAGTAGTTTTCGATACATTTGCAAAAAAAATGCGAAAAAATTACCCAAAACGCTAAAAGTTTTGTTTATGAGATTTTATATGTAAAAACAATAACATTGTCCAGTTGAAAAGCTACAGCTTTCAGTAAAAAATTACCCTCTTGCAAACATGTGTTAAAATTTCACATTTACAGTATTTATCCGACATTTATTTACAGGGAACATCTCTTGTTTTACTGAAAATTGTCCTAAAAAGTCTTATAAAATTTAGTATCTGTTTTGTTTCCTATTTATTTTATCTCACAACTGGACTACTATAATTAATAAAGTAGATATTTTTTGTTAAAAAAA
>MJUU01046004.1:119505-153259 GCA_002080025.1 Modiolus philippinarum | reverse complement strand
AAATAAAAATAAAAAATCACCTCCCTCACTACATTTTTGGTGGTTTTTACAATGTAAAAAGCTGCCTCATCTATTTTTTGAAAAAAAAATTTTTTTAAAAAATCACCTCCTTCCTCATCTGTTTCAATGAAAAATGGCCCGAGAACCAATTAATTAACTTTGTATGGCCTTATAAAAATTAGCTGTTTGTACAATTGGCCTGATTAATGAAAAAATATTCTAAAATCTTTCATTCGACATTAAAGGAACAAATTTTCACTGGAAAGATTGTGCTACATCCAGTTTTAATAATGTTATGTATATATATATATATATTGTGATTTTTTTTCTAGAAATTTAGAAAGAGCAAAAATTATATATGCCACAAAATTTTTTTTTCATATTATCATACTTATTGTATGAAAATAAACACTGAAATGTTTCAACTGGTGGCATAAATAGTTTTCTTTTTTCTTTAATTACTTTTCAATATTCATAGATTATTTGTGAAAAAAACCCAAAACATTTGAATCTACCGCTATGTCAAGGTGAGATGAAAGTGTAACCATGCATTGAACAATGATAAATTAATTATTGTACAGGTCCACAAAGTACTAAAAACCATGCACCAAGTTGACTTAAAGCAGCATGCAAAAAATCAATAATACATGTCATGTCACTTCTTAAATTAATGATAGTGTTAACATTTATAGTATACCTAGTGCCCAAAATGTGAAGCAAATGTAATTCATGATAATTTGAAAAAGAGTTGGTGGTTTTTCTAGAGTAAGCTATAAAGGAGGGTTTGAATTCATCAAAAAATATATAATATGTGAGACATTGTATATATCAAAACTGATTCTTAACAGTAAGAAATATTTTAATTCTTGATAAAAGTTGTTTCAGTCGACATGACAGACAGATTTTTCACAATGAAAGTAGTTCTTTTTTATTATTTTCAAAGAAGAGATAAATTACTTCATTTCCATAACCTTTATTCAAATTCAAGATAAATTTGCAGAACCAAGTTTTCCAAATATAATTTGAATTATAGTCAATTTCATACAATATCTGAATCCTGACCTAGACTGCAAGTACAGTAAAACTTCGATGGCTCATTCTGCAATGATGCAATCAGATGTCTCAAAACCTTTTTTTGGACCCTGTGTTCAAATCTAAACACAGTTTGACCTCAATAACCCAAACACTGCTCTACCTTGAACTGTTTTCATCAGTCCCTTAAGTGTAGAATCATCGCAGTTTGACCGTACGTACAACATACCAACATAAGTAAGAAGTACCCTACACAGAGAATTTTTCATAAAATTTCTCAAAATATGTATTAACTAGTAGGGCTGTATGCCTCTTAAATAATGAAGTAGGAAATCTGCCAGGTGTAACTAAAAACTGTATTTCGTACTTTGCTTGATGAATATTTTTTGTAACTTCTTTTTAATTAAGGTTCAACGGAATAAAATATCCATGGTCCAACTTTTTTCATCAGCATTTATCTGGATGTCTTTTTATCAATACTAAATCCTCACTTTTTGACTAAATCAGTCTGGAGAATACGAGATAAGAGCGCTTTTGTGTTTTATGACATTAAAAGGAGGGAAAACTGGTACCAGACTACATTCCTGTCAGGTTCACGCATTTTGCACTTTAAATATCAAAATAGTCGTATAAGTTAACCCGAAAGTTACGTTTTAACATTGCTATTGCCTTTTATGGTTAGATAGTTAATATTAAAACAAAATAAGTAGGTTATAAGGCAATATCATGTTAAAGGCTAAAGGAAGATTTAAATGTTAATAAAGGGCTACGCCGAGCGCAGCATGATACGACCTCAGCATGTCGACCACTGAAAATTGAACAAGTGTAATTTAAAGTGAGTGTGGACATAATAAAGAGCTTGACACCATAACTAGATGGACAAAATATAGCTCCGAAATGGTGAGAGCTACACCAAATCTGTTGACTATTAGCGAAAGCTTATATCAAGAGGAATCTCGAGGAAAAAGTCTCATGGAAATCCAAAGAAAAATAAAAATTTTAGGTTATCTCCAAATTTGGAGTTTTGGCCCTTTTGACCCCTTATAGCTCGGAACATAAAAAGTTATGCCAAATCCTATGACATACTACTGAAAGCTTATATCAAGAGGAATCCAAAGAAAAAAATCCCATGGAAATCCGTTGAAAAATAAAGATTTCATATATTTCTTATAATTGCAATTTTGGCCCATTTGATCCCTTATAGCTCAGAAACAGTAAGAGCTAAACCAAATCTGTTAACATTCTAGTGGGAGCTTACAATGAGAGGAATAAAAAAAAATCCCATCAAAATCTGATGAAAAATGAAGATTTCACATATTTCTAACAATTGCAATTTTGGACCCTTTTACCCCTCAGAAACGGTAAGAGCTACGTCAAATCTGTTGGAATACTACTGAAAGCTTACAATGAGAGGAATCTACAGAAAAAAATCCCATTGAAATCAGATGAAAAATAAAAATTTTTGGTAATCGCATGCTTACAATTTTGTCCATGTTTGGCCCCTAATAGCTTGGAAAGGAAACAAGTTATCAAAAATCTGATGGTGTAGCTCTGTGTTAATTTTTCATGAGGAATACAGTGCAAAAAACCGTATCAAAATCAGACTAAAAATAAAATAAAAATAAAATTTTGAAATTTGCTCCATTTGGGCCCCCATTTATCTTGTGAACGGTAAATGCCAAGTGATATGTGTTGGCACACTACTGTCTGGAAATTTCATAAGCAGCACACTGAAGGAAACCACATCAAAATCCTATAATAAACATTCTACAGCTATAAGAGTGTAAACACCCAATTTAACCCTTTTTGGCTGGGGTCACAATGATTAAAACTGAGCCTTCCTTTTGTGCCAAAGAACATTGTGCTAAAAATTCATAAGGATTGATCTACTGGAACCAAAGTATTTGACAAAAACAAAAGTGTCTACAGATGACAACAATGACGAAAGCACCATACCATTATACGACCGCAAAAATGTTTGCGGTCCTATAAGAACAACGCTATATATCCTGGAAAATTTAAATAAGGAAAGTTTAGCAAATTTGAAATCCACCATGAAATTTGCAGCACAGTCCCCGACACTATGCTTTAAAAATTTCAACTGCAATTTAACCGTCACAAGTTCATATATAAATTTCTTAATCTTTGCTGACAAAGGAAACCCAATCTGCATAAAATATATACATCACTAGAATAAGAATACATGTATCAGGTATTAAGCTATTGTAACTATAAACATGCAATACATGAAGCATACATGCATTCTGATATTGATAAACTAAAATAAATGTTGTTTGTTTGTTGGGTTTTTTTTATAGAGTACATTGTGTTATAGATAGTTTATGTGAAGTGTTTAGGTTAAGGGGGTGAAATGTCTGTATATAGTGTATTTATAGTGGATATAGATAAAGCAATAAGTGTTGATATCTTACCGACTGATTCATTTTCTATAAAAAGGGTATAAAAAGGTAATCTTACAAAGAGATTGGAAACATTTTGAATGTTGCATCCTTTAGAAACCTTGCACATTGCAAATAAATTATCTGTTATTTGTAATTGATAAAGCAACAGACTTCCTTCATTATTACAGGTGACAATTTAGGCATTTTATGTCTCAAAAATGTTTGAAGAAAAAGAAAACCCAACAATGCTGTTCAAAACTATTCATCTTCATTTTTCTTCTAAGGTCAAGCATTCCTTGACTTGTATTTCCTTTTGTCATAATAAAAAATAGAATTCAGCATTTTCTGAATTCATACATACATGTAAATAACTGCTTACCGGTAATCAATTTCAGTTTAAAACCTTTCATAAATCACAAATTCAATATAAGAGAAAATATCCACTCTGAAATTATCAAGTTAAAATTTTTTTTTACAAATTTTAAAGATTATTTTCCCTTGAACTGCCTTACCATCTTCATCACCTCCTCCTTCTCCCTCTTCCTCTCCTTCCTCTAACTTCCTCAACCTTTCTTCCTCTGCTGCTTTCTTCGCTGCTTCTTCTTCAGCTTTTCTTTCTTCTTCCAGTTTTCTCCTATATAAGTAATATTAATTTCTTGTTATTTAAGTTTCTCTAACTACATTTACTACAATTCAATCGTCCAGCAATTAATCAAAACATTATCTACGATGCCCATTGTTTCATTCACTACATCACTTCATAGTTTATAAAACTCCTATTTCTCAATTTGCCTCGACATTTGGTTCAAATTTCCTTTGACCTATTGCCAAATCCCTTTACAACAAAATTTGAGTAGGAAAAATGATAGAATTATAATAAGGTTTTATTGTATTTAAAACTGACTGTACAAATTTACATAAATAACCTGTTATTTAACTTAATGACAAGCATTATTCAAGGTCTTCATTTTTTATAATTACTTTGAAAATTACAGTGCCTTGAAATGTTTATGTAAATATATGATATTTTTAATTAGTTAGTAAACAATATATAATTGATCTACTATGACCAATTTCAGATGTGACCTTTTTACTTTTACTATATACTAATGGGCTTATCTCAGCGAAAGTGAACTATATATCTGAGCAACTGCAGATTTAAATGACCAGATGGAAAATTGATTGATGCTGTTTTTTTTTTAAATAGATATAAGCAATTTTTAAACTGATTGATGAATAGGAAATGAAAAATGACCAAGGTCATAGTGGATCCCAGTAACTATTCAGGACATGCTTACCCTTCCAGAGCACCTGATGTCACTTTTGTTTTTTTAGAGTTCACACTGTTTGTGCTTTAGTTTTTTGTGTAAATGTAGTGTTTGTGTGTTTTGTGGGCATGTAGTGTCTTTGGTCTTCCTGTCTTCTGGTGTTCTTGCTTTTGCCTTGTCTCTGGACTTTGATTTATGTAATCTTGTACTTTGTAACTTCGGTATTCTACAGCCGTTGTTTTTTCATGAACTAAAAGCCGAAATATGTAATATTTAACAAACCTTTTTTCTTCCTCCTCTGCTCTTTTCTTTTTTTCCTCTGCCTCTCTTCTTACTTTTATTTTGGCATCAATTTCTTCCTTGTTCATCGAATAATATCTTTTCAATAAGAATTCTCCATTATCACTGTCTTTAAGGACAACAACATCATCGGGAAGAACATTTTTTTCTATACACATACTCCACTGATCTCTGGTGCGTGGAAAATTGTCCAAAATCCAACCACCATTTCTGAAAAATTTTATTTTGAATATGAAAAATTAAAAAAAAAAACACTTTTTTATGTTGATACATATTTATCTGTTTAAAAAATACCACAAAAAAGGAAAATTTTCATATGTAAACCTTTCAAGTATGTGGACCAAATGCTTCTAAAACAATTGTCCCCTAGACACCAACTTTTTACTATCTTTAAAAAAGAATGTGAACTTTTTCCTGTAATGTCTCAAGATTACAATTAAGGAAGTGCAGGAGTTAAAAATTGCGCATCTGACAAAAAAAGGAAATCTGTATGGGAATGATGGCAAAATGATTTTTTATGTCTTATAAGAGTTAAATTTGATAAAATTTTCCACTTTTATTGGGTAACCATGCAGAATATTCTACCTATTCAGCAAACCCCTGTTCCATTAAGGGGAGATAATTTATATAGAAATAATAGGAAACAATCATTCGAAAATAAGCTCGGTGACCCCCAAATTTTTGTCATGCAAATTGAAGGCAAGTATTTTACCTAAATATTTACCAAATTTAGAAAAATTCCATCTGACGTAACTAAAATAAATCAAAATTTTGTTAAAACTCGCTAATTTTCCCCCATCATTTCAACCAAAATAGCTGATTTTTACATAACAGATAGCATTCTTATATGGCCGGTGACCCCCAATTTTTCTTTTAATTTTTTGTATGCTCTAACAAAAAAGTATAATTCATGAAAATATCTTGAAATTCTATCCGACAGTTTTTAAACCCCTGTACCACCTTAATAAAAGGTAAAATGTTATACTGTGTCATTAACAATATCACTTACAATGGTCCTTCAGCATTCTTTTCTCTCATTTCTTTTTCAGCATCCTTGATGGCTTTGTCTAAAATTTCCACATAGACTTCTGGTGACAGAGTGACAGGCTGTTTCTCAGCCTCTTTAACAGCCTCCTCTACCATAGCAATCACCTCTGAATGTGTAGCATCTACCTCTGGTGCTTTAGGGGCCTCTGGTTGTTGTGTAACAGATGATCCTGAATCAGTTTTTTCATCCTGTGATTTTTCTTCTCCATCAGTCTTTTGTTCTTCTTGGGTAGACTCTGCTTGTGGTTCGTCAGTTACCACACCTTTGTATCATAGAAATGCAAAAGTTAATTTGTATAAATTTAAATCAATTATGCGATATAAGCTTTCAAGTTTGAAAACCTCCTTATGATTACAAAATTAACAACAGAAAATTTGAAAAAACACAAATTTACAAATGTAAGTATAGCAATAAATAAAGCAAACAAAAATGAAAAAAAAAATTAGAAAAAACTGTGCTATAATATATTTTTTTTGTGCAGCAAGGAAGTAAACAAGAATAACTAAATTTGCAGAATAGCAATTTCCATTACTTAACAATCAATCTTAAAAGATTCTTCCATCTGAAATAGTACATACATAGAACATAAAACAAAATTCAAGTCTACTAAGATGGCATAATTATGTATACTAGTATATAAATTAAATGCAACTTGAAGAATTCCTTTTTCTTCAAAGCATTTTTTTTTAACATTTTTGGATGTTTGTTCATTTGAATGCCTGTAAATAAGAAGTTCATAAAGTAGTATTATTTCTTAGAAAATAGAAAAAGTATTTATTCAATAAAAAATAACATGCTATAAAAGCTGTTTTTGAGATGCATGTAATTCAAATTGCGAAAATATAAGACTCCTGGGATTTTTTTTCATAAGAATATAAGAAAAGCAGTGAAAGTTGCATAAAAAAACTTGAAAAAGAAGAAAGTACTCAAAATTTCTAAACTCAAGAAAAAAAATTTAAAACATAAATACACATGGTCATGAAAAAAAACTTGAAAAATGAATAAAACCAGTTACATCAGAATTAAGCTGTAATATTCAATAACTTTGATTGAGTCAAGTTCTGGAATTTTCTTAATTAAAATTTCCATTTCCTTAGACCATAGTTATGCAGAGCAAAGCAGAATTGTATATATGACTGCAGCAATAGAAAACAGCAGAACTTCAATGGCAAGATGTTATAAGAAAATGATATTTTATGACTGACAATGAGCAAATGACAAATCCATACAAGGTAAATTATAAAAATGCTTCACAGTTTTCATGACATGATCCATTTGTGAGTAATGAATTTTCAAAAACATATAATGTTTCTAAATTTACATATTTTTTCAAGAGGCTCAGAAGGTGAGCTAGTGTACCATTTACTTGACAAATGTTTCTAGGCAATGAGAGGATACGAATGTAAAAATTAATAATTAACTAATATCTGCTTTCAATGAACTTGTTAGAAAAAAAATAATGACAAAAAATATTGTATTTCAAATTTTCTTAAATTTGGAGGAGTGCTGGTGGTCATGTGTTTTCAGATGATAAAGAAATGGGTAATCTTTGTTCAGCACCTTATACATTGTATACATCATTCATGCAACTATATATCTGTTTCAGTAGTTTAAAGTACATCATAAATTATACCACAGTCGAACTGAAAAACTCCAGCCATAACCTCACGAATAAGAAGTCGATGTTGGGATACAAATTATATCTGTATCATACTTTTTCCTTTAATGTTTCCATACAAGTTACATAGAACACTTTTTTCCATAAGCAATATGTATCACATCAATGGAATAAAAGAAGATGTTATGGACAAAGAGAAACGTTGCTCTATGAAAATTGTGTCAAAATATCCTATGTGAAATAGTACTTAAATATAAAATCTCCACCTGGTACGAGTGAGTAACTGCATTCTGATTTCCAGATGGAAAAATTCTAGATTTTGAAGTGCAATCTTCAGCAAGCATGTTAAGATCTTAACTATCTAGAATGGAGAAATATAATTACTCATTAATAAATGGAAAGAATTTTTTTTCTCCTATGATTTAAGTGAAAATATATCTGACACATGAAGGTCGTCAATAAGGAGAACAGTAAGAAAGAAGCTTAGTAAAAGACGTAATAATTTCCCTTTTGAATGAAGAACAACATAGCGGGAAAACTCAATTAGGATTTTAACCAAAGAGTGGATTATTGTTATAACAGAAATTTGGTTTAGCACTCTAAAAATAGGAGAAAAATAATTAGGTAACAAGAATATTTTTACACATGCAGATGTAGATCTAAAGATTCTAAAAGATGGAAAATCATGCAGTTACAAAAGTTATACACTTTCTTTGTAAAAGATGCTATAGTGGTAGAAAACTATACTAAAAAGATAATGTGGTTTTCATGCCAAAAGTAATAAGAGTGATTGATGATGATGAACAAGAGCTAGCAATAAGACTGTCTGATTGCATGTACAGCATACAATATAAGGCATGTGTTAGTTTTTGGTATATGTTGTAAGGCATGCTAGCAGTTACAGAATCTTTCACCTTCCTTCTCCTTATCCTCATCCTCTTTTTCTGTTTCTGAGGAATCCTTTTTTTCTTCGCTAGGTTCTTTAGTAGTCTCTGCATCTGTTGTTGTGGCATCTATTGTGTAAAGTGTTACAAGTTTTACTTTTCTAGATCAATCTATGATTTTAAATTTTATTTTGAAATATCCATCATATTTTTGGCATTAAAATATTCTTGGTACAATCATATTTCCTACATGATATTGAATAACCAATTTTTTAACACAGAAATTTCTGCTACCACTTTTGAAACTATAACTTGACATTTACCCCATTTCCTTTATTTTTTCATAAAGAATTGAAAAAAAAAAACATTGCATACACACATAAACATAAAATAATTTAGCTATAAAAAGTCTAAAATATACATGCAGCACTATATCTACGTGTATATAAAAGCAATTTCAGAAGAGAAGTCTTAGAAGAAATACAGGTGAGCCAAGAATCCATCAGTCTATGCAAAAAATTTGCTTTTCTTGTCAAAATACATCAATACAAATATCTAGTATTTACGACTACCTTTCTAATATTCATTCTAATGAAACATATTAAAGGGGAGTTTTGAGTGCATAGTGTCAAATTTATTAAGGCATCAATTGCAAAACTGAAACAATGCAACTACCGGTACAAAATTTTTTCATACTTGGAATGGAAACAAAAGAATTTATTGTATCAATTGTTAATTCAATTGTAATCCAGATCCATTTCAAGTACACTAAATTTAAGATTATAAAACTTCTGATTTGAAGACATGAAATATATTAAACAGTTAAATCCTGAATTGATCATAAAACACTGAAAACAAAATCTGTAAATATATACATTTATATGGCTAATTCTACTGAGAAACATCGTTCTGGTTTTTATCAGTCCAAAAAAAGAAATCCTGCCAAAACAAATAATTTATGTTGATCTAAATCTATGTGTTATTGTTTATTTTTCTTTTTGTATAGTTTGCAATAAATTGGATTGTTACAAGAAATTTTATCAATATGCCAAACTTTTTAATGTTTGAGCAGAAATGTATCTATAGGAGATTCAAAATTACTATCAATTTAATTCACCTCCATCCAAGCTATGAAAGCTGTTGTTTGATTTCCATTTTTGAACTATTACTTTCAAATTATAACAATAGAGCATTTACGTGCATGACCTTTAGTTAGCATTGGCTGGGTATAAACCCTGAATAAACATTACATTTTTTGGCCTTATGCAGGAGCAATTTCAGTGTCATATAATATAAAAAAAAATGATCTGTTCGAAAGTTCCAACAGGACCTTAATATAAAATATCAACATACAAAAATGGAACTAGGAGACCTTGTAATTTTTTCATCGAGAGTTTTTGTGACATGTTATACATGCAGGCAGGCACATTAGGATTTGTGCATTTTAAAGACAACAAGAAATTAGCAAAAGAAAGAAGAGAAGTGTCAATTAGTGACTGAAGCCTTGATGTCCAGAGCAGATAGATTAAGCATAATAAACATGTATTCCATTTTAAAGTTTTGCTTATTTTTAGCAACAAATTAAATATACACTAATAAGTTTTAATACTTAAAATCATTTTATTAAACATTACAAATTCAGGCGCAAAACATTGTAAATAGAAGACAAATTAATCTGTCCAAAATATAACTAAACTTTTGTATTGTTTCATGCAGTATATATTGTATAAAAAAGTTCATAACAAAAAAAATAATGATATTCTTTAATGGTAATATGCACCATTAGTCCTAATTCTTTTAAATTGAGCTGCTTTAAAATCAGCGATAAATACATTTTGGGGAAAAAAATAAATCCAGAAAATTCTGTTCCTATACTGTTTATTAGTGTAGTGTATAAGCTATATAAAAGTAAAAAATTGTAGATCTACAAATGGAATACATGAATCTGAAAAATAAGCAAGGGAGTCAATTGATAAAGGGAGGTAATAAGAGCCTTACCACCATCAGAATCATCTTTTTTCTCCTCATCTTCATCTAAATATAGTAACAACTCAAATGACAATGAAATAAAAACTGAACTTTTTTAAATAAGGAAGTAAAATAAAACAAAAAAATAAGAACTTAATGAGATTTCAATTACTATGAAAATAGTAGGAAAGAAACTATACACTTAAAATAAAACTGAAGAACAAAATTATTTAGAAGTTTTATAATTTTTGAGTGCATTTAATCAAAAAGATACATGCAGTTTTACCATGTTGTGAAGTTTTTATTTGTATCAAGAATTTTACCTCATTATTAGTTTTTATTTGTATCAATAATTTAACATCATTATACAAATGCATGCACTCAGTAAACAAAGATTTACTTATGACTACTAATTCATAAAAATGCATAGAAACTACGTATATACTTTACTAGAAAATTATATTAAATATTAACAAAGAAGAGAGAATTATCTGGCAATAATGCATATGAGTCCTTGTGCATAAAAAAAAGATTAAATGATGGTTGCTGGTGGTTTGTTTGTTTTCATCATTTTCAAATCAATGAAAAAACTTTCTAAGTTGACATGAAGAGTTCTATATCCCTTCCTCGTTAATTCTGTAACTACAGATTTCTAAATGCCATAAGAGTGGTATAGGCATAGAAACTATCTCACTCAACTGTAGAAAGGGATGAAGGTATAGGCATAGAGACTATCTCACTCAACTGTAGAAAGGGATGCTGTATTAAAAAATTAATATATCATGTAGTTTAGTTAACATTATATCATATTGAATTTCATCAAACACAGGGGTTTAAAATCATGCTGCACAACATAAAAGTACTATTATGGTGTAAAATAATGATATGGTAGTATTTTACCAAACTCTATACATGCTACTAGCTAGGATGTGTAACCTACAATATCTACTAGTATACTAGTGAGTGACTATAACAAGGGTTGGACACTAACTTTATAATCTCAGTCAAAAGGACGACAAGATAACTGATTTTACTGTCCTGGGATGATTGTACTGTGAATTTTCAAAAATTTACTTGCCCAAAGGCCTACAAATTTTCAAAATTTTGTAGTTCTTCTTCAAATTCATTGGTCTCAAGCTACAGGACTAGTGCTAGTGTCAACCCTATAGAGTGTATAAAGTTCATTCAACAGTGCTAAAAGTGTGGGTGCTATAGAAACATGCATATCGTTGTCATGGATACCTTCAGGATTATCTTGTTCTTCCTCCTCGGCTTGTTCCTCTAACAAAGCTAATTCTGTACATAAAATTACACACTTTAAAACTACAGACATGTACACATAACACAAACAATTAACAAAACACTAGACATGTACACACAAACACAAATATATACAAAAAAATTACCTTATTTTTATCTTACCAAACAAAACTTTACAACATGAAGGATTAATAGATTCTTCCATGTGAGCAGATCAGAGATCATTATATATCTTTTGTGCATGTGAGAAATTACCTCTTTTTTGAGTGGAGCACAGCAACACTAGAATTAAGCCTGAATTTCTTACACAAGTGAAAGATGTATTGATTAATTCCTTCTGTAAAACATGATTTTCAATGTCCAGAACTTTTTATGCATCAACAAAGACACTGCCCCTTTTAGCATACTTTTCCATCTGATACCAGATTATTTGCAATGTTTGGGCATAGTTGGTGTTTTTGTTGAATCATGAAAAAGAATTCTGATTGCTCATTTATTGAGTAAAGATGAAAAGAGCAAGTGATATCATCTTAATTGGAACAGCCGTCTTAACTTAAAAATCGACATAAACAGAAGAATAGCTGTATCATATGATGAACAAGGTGTGTAAAGTCCCATTATGAAATATATCAAGAATTGCAATTGGAAAACAATTCCTTGAAGAAGTTTTGAGTCTGAGAATCACAAAATTGAATCAAGTATTTGTAGTGTGAAGTTGAGCATATTGGTCTACAGTACAATTTATGTACCCGAAGTTGTAAAATTACAAAAGGCTTACACTTTTATTCCAAAAGTTATATTATGAATAGTAAAATTTCAGCTATATTTCAGCTATAATGTGTCAAGACCTACTAACATATCTGTCACTGAAAATCAAGAGGAGAGGAGAATCATTGTAATTATCTAACCCTGATGCTACAATAAACAAATTTCATATTTACGAGATGACTGCTATTTTAGCATGTTTTTCAAAGGGACGTTACTCTCTAACATCCAACAACCTGGTTTTGCGTCAAATTAGGTAAAGGAAGGTCGGTAAACATTTCTCTAGAAACTGATAAGATTTTCACTTCGGTAAGTACCCAAATGACTTGAAATAATATATCTAAAGACAATTGGGATATTACCCCTACACTAATGATAGATATCTTCATATTTGAACTTAACTGCTGTCCCTTGTTACAATGAAACCGCAAACCTGACTGTCAGGTCAGTAGGTTACTTCCCTTTGTTGAAAACGTCATAAAAACGGAGTCAAAGTCGGGATAAGAAATAAACATGAAAATGGTCTATAAAACCATGAATTAAAATCAGTTCTGAAACATGTACTTACCTTCTTTGGGGCTTAATGGAATAAATGAAATGAATGCTCTCTAACACAACCTCAAATCTAACATAGGATAAGTTTCAGAGATCTGTTTTTTTTTGTACCTGTATTTATGGTCAATCACAAACAATTTTCCCAAAATTTGTAATAGAAACATAAAAGCAACAAATCTTTTTAATGAACGATCAAATTAATGTTTGCAAGTTATGTTTGTGTCTGTTTTATTTCTCTTAAATTTCTATCCTGGATTAAATTTGATCTCAGTTGGCATCTCCATACTACTCTTAAAAACGTTACACACAAATTATCAAATGCCAATAGAATAAGGAAAACAAAACTTCCTACCCATGACTACAACTTCACTACTACTGTTTAATGTTGAAGAATGATAGGGTCTTGCATAAGATCAGATTAAAGATTGGGATTTCTTTCGTAAATGGTAGTTTACAGTGGGAGATGACCCATGTGAATTCGATGCATGCGACCTCATCTCACACCGGTAAATGACCAACCAGGCATGTTGATTTTAATGATACAACAATCGTAACCATGACTTAATGTCATAAAACACCTGACGTCACTATGTAAAGAACACTCAAATGGCGACAACGTTGTTCAAACAGTAAAGGTTACCAGACGTTTCTTTTTGCTTTTTACGGAAGAAATAGGATCTTGCATTAGACCAAAATTAAAGATCGGGATATCTTTCACTCGTGTAAGAAATTCTACGACTTTTCCTCTCGTTTCGCTATGCTCCATTCGAGAAAAGACGAAATTTCTTACACTTGTGAAAGATATCCCGATCTTTAATCTGACCTTATGCAAGATCCTATTAATCTTTCACAAGTGTAGAAATTTCGTCTTTTCTGGAGTAGTTTAATTTTGATCTTATGCAAGAACTTATTTCTTCCATAAAAACGAAATGAAACATCTGGAAAACTTTAATGTTGGAACACCTTTGTCGCCATTTGAGTGTTCCTTACATTGTGACGTCAGGTGTTTTACGATGTTTAGTCATGGTTACGATTGTTGTATCACAAAAATCAACACATCAGGTTGGTCATTTACAGGTGTGAGATGAGGTCGTGTGCATCGATCTCACATGGGTCATCTCCCACTGTAAACCAATATTGAATGTCTTAAAATAATTCAAAAGTCTTAATCTATCCCAATCATGACAATATTACATTTTGAATACTACTTATAAACTAAAACTAAAAAATAGAAAAGAAAAGAAGAGATTACAATCTGCATTTTCAACATCAAAATCAAAGCCCTAATTTTGTGTTAAGAATTTGTACATGAAAAAGGGGAGATAACCCTGCGACATTCATGGTTTTCAGAAAAGCCCTCTGTGATTTCACAAAAAGGATTTTATTTAAGGCTTCACCCAAGACCACCATTTGAGGATTTCCTGAGACCCTATTAATCATTTAACCCATTATAAAACCAGTGTTTGAATTTTTTTTCTGTAATATTTATTCCATATATTTTTTTCTCTTTCATAATACATAATTTTTGAAATATACTGCAAATTGTTCTCTCCTGTCAAATAGACTCTAAACAATTCAAAATTTGTAAGATGTAAACTATACTCTTTAAACATAACAAATATTAATGGTCAGCTAAAATTTTCCCTTGCTTTTATAAATCATATGCTAACTCTTATAAAATACAAAATAATGTATTTAATTAAGTAAAATTTTATAAAACTTAACTCTGAGAACATTTTTACCAACATTTAATTCTTTTTTACATTTTTTATACAAAGTTCTTAATCTAGCACTTAAAATCTTGGACTATTTCAAGTGTGTTGTCTTTAATTTTTTTCACAAAATTAATGAAAATGCATTTTAAACAAATCTATTCTAGGGAGATGTCCTACAATGATAAAATATACTGACATATTAAGTATTTTTGAGAGTCCCAATTGAAATGATTTGGTAAAAACAAATTCCAATATTATGCTTTTTAAAACTTAAATCTGCATGTTAGAATTTCAGGGATTTTTAAGGCATTTTTGCTGACCATTACTCTCTAAAAAATAACCAAACCATGAATTCTATGTATGACCTACCAATCACTAGAGGCTCTGCCTTAGCCTTATCTTCTTTTGCCCTTTCTACCAAAAAGTCAAAATTTAAAGCCTAACATCTATTTTACAATAAGTATGTTCAGACCAAAGTATATCATTAGTTAAAGTATACTTTACGTTCAATCACAATTTTCTACCAAATTGCTGATTTAAGTTCAAGAAAATAACTACCTTACAAGTACTCTTTATCTTGTTATGCAAATAGACTTATAAAAAATTAGAACATGAACTGTGTAAAAAGAAGCATCAACAACGCAAAAGTCAACTTCATGTCTCCCAGTTAAGAATGAACACCAATAATCTGTTATGTTACATTCAAATTTGATTTCCCGATTTGAAGTCCATTCATATTTTCTCACCTTCAGCCTCTCGAGCAGCTTGTTCTGCCTCCATTTGCTCTTTAATTTTCATTTTAACAGTTGCAATGGCTGTTTCTGTAGCATCTTCCCTTGTTTTCTCGAGTGATTTTCTCTTTTCTTCATCTAAGTGAGGTTGTATCAGGGCATCCATATCCAAAATCTAAAATATACATCAAAATTGGTAAAATCATAGTTAAATCAACAAAGTTAGTCTCATTATTTTTCAATCATTTGAAAAATTTATGAGAAAAATTATTGCTTTATGCTTAAAAGTAGAAAAGAGTTTTCTTTACTTTTTGTAAAACCATCATTCAAGTACCATAACTTTGCTTGATCTTAAAAAATTTATTTTTTAAAGACGCTGTCCAAGAAGAAATCAGACAGATCATACATTATGGCTGGCTCATGGTAAATCTGTTCCAATCAAATTTTTAGTTCCATTAAAAAGCTGAACCTGAAAAAATGTCTAAACAAAGAGGTGATTTTCCACATCTACCATGGATATCTCAAAAAACAAACTCAAGCTACTAAATATTGTACAAATCAACGAGTTGTCCCCCCATATGTAATATCTTATAGTGCTTTCTATGTAATTTATTATTAAAAACCAAACGTAATTTTTGAAGATTATATGTATTGGTGATTCAAAATTTTTAATGTGCCAGCCACTGCCTTGCCCTCCCATGGACATCCTCTAATGAAACTCTTTAAAGCTAAATTATAAAATATACTTCACAAACCTTTGCACCATACTTATCAGCCAACAAGTGACAAAGAGTTGTCTTTCCTGATAATGGTGGCCCTATAACAGACAGCTTACAAGGTGGGCGTGGTTGTGGTGGCATCAGGTAAGGTCTGGGATTCTTCATGAATTTTGAAATGGCATCAATACTAGACAGACAATAAATCTTGTCCAGAAAACTGAAATGAAAACATGATTTTACAGAACCATTTTCAGCTGCATGCAAAAAACATTAATGTGCATATTCATCAAGATTTGTTCAATAACTGCACAACCTATAACAGCAAAATAGTTTTGAGGGACACAAATTTTAGTAAATTTTTTCAACATTTTTGAAAGTTTTTCTCACTATAAACTAAAATTTAGTCAGTTCCTGATCATTTAGTCAGAATAGTTTTCATACAAAATAGATTTTAGTGTAAGATTAACACTTAGTAGTAAGTCTTCCAGGGAAGACATGTGTCGCCTGCGTAATAACAAAAATATTCTAAGTTCCGTCAAACAGGAAGTGGGCAAGCGAGAGATCCGAAACTCTGTTACACAGTATAGGTCCCCATACTGATACTCCATGCCAAATTGCAACAAGCTCCAATACACGGTTCCTGAGAAAAATGCGACACAAATTTTTGTGACGCCGACAACGCCGACGGATAGTGATCCCTATATGTCGCCACTGCGTGAAAGTGGTTGCATTGATGTTTTAAAGTCATATAAAAAAAAGAGACATTAAGAACTTTCTGGAATCCATTGATATATACCTGACACAAAATTCAGGTTTCCCCGGAAGTATATTTCCTTCATACAGAGCTACTGGACAGTTTTTCATCCATCTGCTACGTCTCCATCTAAAGCGAGGAGCTACCATTCTCTTTGGACCAAGCAATCTCATAAGTTCATCAGGATCAATGTCTTCAGGTACATCTTCTTCATCAGGATCGATAAGTCTCATTGGTACTGCAGCAGGTCTCAACACAAAACAGTTTAGTCTTGTCATCAATTGCTTAAAAAAAAAAAAACAGAAATACACATTGACATAAAATTTATTTTTGTTTATCCAATTATCATTTAATTTGTCTCATTTTACTTTTTGAAAAGAAATATTATAACTTTTCTATAAATGTATAGTCTTCTTATGTATAATACTGGGCCTAAAATGTAGTAACGTTGACTATGCAGCTCAAGATTAAAGATGATCGTCTAGGTATTTAAGCTTGACAATTACATCAAAACAACTCCATCAGCTGGAAATGTCAAACACTATATATGTTATCACAAGACAGACCTATATTCTTACAGTGTTTTGACATTCAAAACTAAGGACAATACAGGTTGAATACTGGTGCACAAACACATAAATAGCAAATCATAAATCAGTAGTGATTTGTTTTACAAACAATCTGTTGAATGTTGATTATATATAAAACTCAAAATATTCAGCTGACACTGGGGCACTAATCTAAGGGGTGAACAAAATAATCTATTTGCAGTACTCCAAGTCAGTTTTTTTGTCAATTTAAAATCTAGCGAGTTGTTGTCATATTGTGCATTTTATAGTACACTCTAAATTAATAATTTGTTCCTGCTTGGAGGTATGTTGGTATTATGTTATAGACCAGGTACCAAGTCCTGTCGATCATACTGGTATTAAGGCATTCACTTCAGCCTTCAAACACAGAGAGAGATATTATCATGGAAGTCCCAATATTAGATTGTTTCTAATGACTTACTTTAAATAATATTGTGGATGTTTGATTTCCGTCCAATTCAATGAGGAACTGCTGGTCGTGATCAGCCATATAATCCTACAAAATTAAATCAATTCAATAAAAAAACTTGGACAATGGAATCTTTACAGTAACATTAAACATAAAATTTGGAAACCACCTGTTACATATCTGTTTCATCTGGTACCAAGTATGGCTGTCCCAAGTTCCTATCATTGTTTACATTTGTTTTTGTCTCTTTTTGCTTTTTTTTGTGCAGTTTCCTGGTACATTGTGACATGTGACTGTGTTTTTCACCATTGTAGGTGTTTTCTGTTACCCTTTTTATTTTATGTAAGACAACTTTTCAAGTTCACAGATACAGTTGAATTTGGATGGCTCGAACTGCAATAATTTGAACACCATGTATGTCTCAAACCCTTTATCTGGTCCATTTGTCCAAGTTTAAACATAGTTCCACTTTGATAGCTTGACCACCCCTCTAACTCGAACTGTCTTCATCGGTCCCTTGGGTGTTTGAGCAATCGAAGTTCTTAATTTTAGATTTGTCAATTTTCTGCCTTTTGCTTCAGCATATGTTTGCCAATAAAATGATAATATTTAAATAGAATGAGAAACATCGGTGGGTTATCTCCCTGTACCAAATAATTTCAATTAGCATATCAATACCTTCTTCTGATATTTCAATTAAAATTATCTCCCTTTTAACTATTATATAACTAACTTGGTACAAGGAGACAACTGAACGATGATGCTCATTTGTTCGATAATGTCCCAGTGGTCAACAAGGAAAGAATTGTTACTTGTGTTTGAAAATGCTTGCTTAAAATCTAATAAAACTAATCCGAGATTCTGATTATCGCAAAATATTCAAGGAATGATAAAAAAATTGCAGTAATTCATGAATGTGCACAGCACATGAGTGAATTACAATGTTTTTTTATCATGAGTTGAATATTTTCGATAATCAGAATTTAGGATTAGTTATTGTTTTTATTATGTAGATTTCAACACATATTTAATGATTTAATTCATGATTCTTTTCATAAACTTTTCCATGTTAATCCGCTGAAACATTTACTTAACAACAACTTTGACAATGACTATTCTGATGTCACTGCCTAGAGTGAAATTAAAAAAAATAATTTCACAGGTATTTATCACTTTTTATTTCACTGAGAAATTTCAATCTTTTGCTGCCCTCTATTGAATAGATTAAACTAAACTTAACCTACTTCTAATAATCTGAGCATATTTGTTTTATATTTGCGTATATTATCCACCACTTTGTTTGGGAGGTCTTCTGGTCGTCTGACAAGTCTTTCCAATGTCTCAGGAGGCAGCTCTTCAACCATTTCTTCTTCCTACAAATTGAAATTATTTTGAACATATTTTTGCTAATTAACTTTGACAAGCTTATTGTATTTTATTTTAGGGAAACAATAAGAAAAGGTCAATAAATTCCCCTAAACATGAAATATTGGTGTAATACTTAAATAAATTAGAAATCGAATAAATTGAACATTTGCCTCTGCAGCATCATATTGATGCTATAACCCATCCTTGACTGATATGAGTATTTGTCAACTTGGTACTATATCCAGATTTTTAGGGGGATGATTCTTTGTTGTAAAATAATACATGACTATTACTGAATAAAAAAATTTTGAACTCGCATTTCAGATCTTTAGCAATACTTGAAAAAGCAATGTTTTGGAAAATCACGCAGAAAGCAATAATAAACATACAAAATAATTTCAAAATCAAGGTGTGTTTATACACAGAAATCAGCAAAGAAATACTTTTCATAATTTTGCTAGTAGAAGAGACACATTTATTGAGAGGTATATATGGGTAATTTTTAACACTAAATACACATACAGATATTGTATATATACCTCTAGAACAGCCTCCTCTTCTTCGGCCTCCTCCTCTTCTTCTTCTCCCTCCTCTTCGTCTTTTTCTGGCTGAAAAATAAAGTTAGGCATTTTTCATGATGTTCCTCTCGGTGTTCGTTCTACTTATTATGGCAGAATATGGATTGGTCTCTAATTGTAATACTATATGCCTTTTCTGAAAGTGGGACTAGCTTTTTTTCTGTTTTTTGTTTTTGTTTTTTTTTATTGTAAATAGTGGCTAACAAACCTCACATTATGCTTAGTCATAATTAATTTTTCCAGTCACCTTCCTCAATTTTGGTTTACATCTATTTCGCCCCATAACTTCTGTTTTTATCAGGAAGAAAACTGAATTTGTGTAAAAGAAATGGAATCCAAAACATGCAACATGACACAAAAAAAAAACATTTTTGAAATTTTATGAGAAAGGTGTATCAATGCCAAAGACTGAAATGCATTTCGTTTCAAAAAGTAAGAGAATACACAAAGTAATTATTTTGAAATTTATTTTAAGATTATTGTTTAATTGCCATTTCCACACATTTTGTTAAATTTCCATTCATAGATATAATAAATTACATGTTTCATTTCAATACCTGTTTAGGAGGTCTCTCTGGTGCATATACTTCCTTTATATATGTTATTCCTGTCACAGGGTCAACCTTCTGTCCTATTCTTCTTACTTCTAAATCTTTATCAGGAATCTGGAATTATATTCATACTTCAACTTCTAGTCTATCTACCAAGTAATTTTAAACAATATTAAACAAAGATACTGCTATAATTTAAATTATGAAGATAAATCAAAAACTACAAAAATATAATAGATAACTCAACAAATTCAATTTTGAAATCAAAATGGAAAATTTTCAGATTGCTTACATCCCCAAAGGACTTTGGCTGCTAGTCACTAATAATTCGTAAAGGTTCTGTGGAACATAGTGTCTCGCCTGCTCACTCCACTATCATTATTATTTGACCTATATTAAGATGTGTTTGTTAATTTTAATTTTAATTGTAATGAAAATATTAGCTTTTACTAAAATGAAGTTTCAGGAAATTCACCAAAATTGGAACCATATTTTTTAAAATTTAGTTTTCAAAATAATGTCTCATATGAAATAATTTGTAAAGGTTCACACGGAACCTGGTGTCTTGCCTGCTCACTCCTCTTTCATTAAAATTTGGCCTAGATGTGGTTACTAAAAATTCTACAAAATAACTGGTCTTTGAGAGAATCAGGAAATTTACCAAAATTGGAACCAAAAATTTTTGAAATCTAACCATTGGCAATATTAGTTTTGACAAAAATTCATCCAAAAAGCATGGTTGCTAACAAGAATTTCCAAAAATTGCTTGTCTTTGACTCAGTTCGAGGGTATCAGGAAATTTATGAAAATTGGAATAAAAATTTTTGAAATCTAAGCATTGAAAAATTTTGTTTTCACTAAAATTCAAGTGAAAAAGCATGGTAGCTAACAAGAATTCCCAAAAACTGCTTGTTTTTGAGTTCCAATTTGTTTAAACTTTGTTGATATTATGGGCAAAAGTGAAAATTTAGTCAAATTCATTGATGTGGAAAATATAGGTCAAGGTGACATAATTCTGGTATGGATGTTTGTTACCACTAAAGATGTAACTACTTACCAATCATCATCCCTCTATGGTATGTAGGTGTTGAGATATAGTGGAAACAAAAAAAATTATTGAAAAAAATTAAGTCCAACAATTGGCAAAATATAGAAAAATTGGATTTTTTTTCAAAAATATACTTGAAATTCAATAATGAAGTCGTACTGAATATTGTCTCCAAATTTCATTGATATTGATAAGTTACTGAAGTTCAAAAAAAGTTTAACATTTTGGGTTAACCAAATCTTAACGACGTGGACGACAGAATCTATGATCGCTATGTCTCCCTTTCTTGACTTTCATCGCAGGCGAGACAAAAATGGCTAAAATATTTGATTTTATGCAAAAATTGAAAAAATTGCTAGTCTTGGACATTTTCAGGAAATTTACTAAAGTTGAAACCGGAATAAAATTCAAAAAGCTTATTGTGCATCTATAGACTACTAGTATATGCAACAATTCTATGTCAAAATAAAAATTCCTTTATCCCCATTTTGTTTAAACATTGTTGATAAATGGACCTGCTATGAAAATTTAGCCTAATTCATTGATGTGGAAAATATAGGTCAAGGTGACCTTATTCTGGTATAGATGTAACCACTTACCAATTATCATCTGTCTATTGCATGTAGGTCCTGAGATATGGTACAATAAAAAAGGATAATTTGGAAAAAAAACTAAGTCCAACTAATGGCAAAATAGAAAAAAATTGGATTTTTTTTTTCAAAAATGAACTTTGCATACAAAAATGAAGTTGTACTGAATATTATGCCAAAATTTCATTGATATTGAACATTATTTGAAAAAGTTATTGTTGTTCAAAAAAAAATTAACGTTAGGGTTAACCAAATGTTACGACAACGCCTACGGAATTTATGGTCGCTATGTCTTGTCTTCGAGACATTTCTCGCAGGCAAGACAAAACAGAAGGACAAACAGGACAACATGTATATTGTATACCAGATCTTTTTGCATAGCTTTTGTTCATGTCATTTTGGTGTAAGATGGAGTGAAAAGACCTTGTTCATAATTCATGTTTAACTGTTTATCTAATGCATTTTAATGGGCAATGAGACTTATGCAAAGGCCAAAATACTCACCAGATTGTCAACGATAAACTTACATACATGCGATGAATGCTGATGTTATGTAACTACTCCTGAAATGAATTCTATAGATCGAAATGTAAAATGGATGAATAAGAAATATTTCTACTTGTTAAATGAAGTGTTTAAATTAATGTTTAAAATTTGCTTACCTTGATATTAATGATAAAATCTGGTTTCAATTTCCAGTTTTTAATAAATTCTAATTGGTCTTTTATCGTCATATTTTCTTCTGACAAACAAGGGAAGTCATCCAAAACATAACCTATAATAATTCAACAATATTTGTAGACAACACCTATTGTCACTGCAGAGAAACAACACAACTGGATCTGAAACTTTTGGTACAATCTACCCAACCAATGCTAATAATATCTTTACTTCAGTAATTAAAAACCAGAATGAAATGAAAGTTTGAAAATTTTGAAAGCTATTTTAAATGCTGTAAGAAAAACCTCATAAGATATTGCAATTTTCTGTAACATGATGAAAATATTCTTAGATGAAATGTTTGAGAAAATATTCAAATGCTTAAAGATGAACTTAATTTTTACACTTACCATGATGTGCAACTTCTGGGGAATTCACTTTCTCTTCTATCATTTTCATGACCATATCTTCTGAGACTGCTTCACCTCGATTTAATATCTCAGCACATTTTTTACCCGACTCAGAATCCATTTCTATAGCTCTTAGTATAATATCGGTGGCTATAAAACAAGAAAAGTTATTTCATCTACATTTTACATTTTAATATAATGATTTAAAAAGTGGAGATACTTTTATTGGCATTTAAATTTTCCATTCATCTAGTAAGAATATAGTAAAAATAATTCACTGATTCTCATTTATTGCATTTTACTATACCGGTAATTGATAAAAATACAATGTGACTGTCTGTCCAAGAAGTTTCTTAAAACAATGGAGGAGAATCAACAGAGTTTTTTCTTTTACCATGGCCTAAACTCCATTGCATGTGCAGTAATATTGATTTGTTAACTTTTTTTAACTTATATTAGTTGGCAATTAAGAGCATGCAACGAAAAATATCGGTGAATTGTCTCCCTGGATCAAGTTAGATGATATGGTCAAAGATAAGACGATTTTAAATTCAATATCAAAAAAGGTTCAATAGTTTGATAATTAAATTATCTCCCCAATGACTACATATTACTAACATTGTAGAAGGAGATATTCAACAAATATTTCTCATTATATACATGAATGCCATGGTCATCACTCTACAGAAAGGTACCTGTAATGATTCTACAAAAAGGACATGTTTATTGTATTAAAATTTCTGAATGTACATATGTAAATCATGAAATATCAGTGCTAGATAAACATGAAAATGTGAATACATGAAAAAAATACTTCAGTAGTTACCCTACAACACACAACTATTTGTTGAAAAAAAATATTTATAAGAGCTACCGTAAATCGGGAAATTTTGGATGTAGTTTTATTTTGGCGTATTTGGTGCCTACAATCAAAGCGCCAAAATTAAACACACCAAAATTTATAATGCTCCAAAATTAGAAACTCCAAACATTGATTTGGAAATTGGCTAACGGTATCAGTAAGTATTTTAAGTACAATTTGGTAGTTATTGGTATATGAAATTGAAATAAAGAAAAAGTTAGTGGTCTAATTTTCCCCTGAGGCATAGTGGATTTTCCTTTATTCTCTATCGAAACTGCAATGAAATTGACATACAAAATGAACATAACTGTTTCTTGATCATTTCTTCGTCTTTTATCAAATAAAGCACCAAAATAAAACACAGTTGTTTTACCAATGCGCCAAAATTAAACACGCCAAGACAAAACATGCACATTTTAGCATAAAACCGCCAAAATATCCCTACACCAAAATATCCCAATTTACGGTATTTAAAAAGGTTTCTTTTGAAACAGATCATATTTATACATAAAGTGAAATAGTACATTGCACTTACGATTAATTAATTCACATTTCCATTCTGCTGCCAAACGTCTGACTAGACTTGTCTTTCCTGCTCCAGGTTTACCAATCACAACAAAGCATGTTGGCTTCGAATGCACAAACCGCAGCTCGGTCTGAAAAGGAAATCATAATTCAACTCGCTGCAAAGTGCTTAGAATACATGTATTTGAAAAGTAGTAAACTCCAGTTTGATTTCAACTCCTATTTCAAAATTATCAATAAACTAGAAAAATTTGAGCAAAGCTCACTAATATCATATCCCTGCTCCCCCCTTGAAAAAAAAATCTTATCAAATTTTAAATAGCTGGTGCACAATGGCAATATGTACTAAACATTCTGTGAAAGTTTCAGTGAATTTCATCAAGTGGTCTAGGAGGAGTTGTCGCCACAAAGTAGGTACCCTATGGCGGACGGAGCAACGAACAGACACCATGATCACTATATACCGCCCGCTGAAGCGAGGGTATAATAAAAGTTTCGTCTTCGACTCAGTTAATTAAAACTACATTATATCAAGTCAAATATGTAGAAAAAATGTACTTTCACAATCCTCAGCATTATGCCATAATACAGGAATAATCAATTCATTATATACCAGCACATGTACTTCAAACATATTTACCTCATTTTCATCATATGGATCCATGTCCAATTCTGAACTTTGTACAATATTTTCTGGAAGTTCTGATGGTGTTTTTGCTGGATCAACCACACTTATGGCCCTCATTGTTACAACTTTTGGTTCTTCCTCACCCTGGCCTGATTCAGTGGCCTGTAAATATGGTATGTAAGTGAAACAGAGTAATAAATAACATTATTTATAATCATGCCTGATGAAAAACCCCTTCCTTATAAACACGCTCCTCTTTTTCTTGGCAAAATTACTCATTCTAATACCATGAATACTGGTACTAGTATATTAGAACTCAAAGGTTTTTATGTCATGTAATTTGGTAGAAAAAAATCATTCACTGAATGAATTCTGTGAGCAATGTGAATTGAATATCATATAATAATTGTATCCTTTGTCATAGAAGTTGCTATGCTATTTTTTCTCATAGTTTTTTTCATGATTTTTTACTTTCAATTTCGCTTTAATTTAATAAACGACCCCCCATCTATTACACATACATTGTTATCTTATATGGTATATCTAGTACATTGTACATAGATATTTAAAGACAACTGTTGAAAAACATTGATCAGAGAAATATACTTGTAACTGTTTTAACTGTGCAAAACATAACAATACTGACAAGTGATAGATGAATTTCTTTACATTTGTATATGACAGATTTTTTTAAGGTGAAAGGTATGGAAATAAGAGTCTCTATTGGTGAACGTTATAAATTTGCTTTTATGAATGTAAAATAATTTGAATTTTCATTTTAAATTATTGTTATTTCAAACTGTGTCCTACAATTTTTCTGAAAAATAAATATTATGTTGCGTAAGAAATTTCTGTTTTATTGGCATAATTTTTTTATATGATCATTGTTTTCGTTCTCATGGTATAGATCACTGAAGAGTGGTTCATCTTTCAAATCATGCATAAAATCATAACTTCTTTTTATGACATTGCTATTTTGATGGCGAGTTTTATCGATAGAAATCCATTTTTAGTGAGCCTATTCTATGTTCAACTATTTATTCAGGTGATGAATTTGGTAACCCTATCAAATTTACATCATTAAGGCAGAAATTTCAATGTTTAAAACATTTCATTTTTGCAGAAAAATTGTAGGATACTCTTTCATAAAAGCACAATTTAAAGAAGATATTACACTATTTTTCTGTATGTTTTACATAGATTTATTATGAATACATCATAACTGGTTTATTTTACAATCTGTCATATTTCAAACATTGAAACAGCAAAAACCAATATTGTTTCACTTTGATATACAGTTCCATTTCATGCACTTGCATGTAAAATTTTATCGAAATCCGCAAACTTTGATATTTACGTACCTATTTTACCTGTTTTAGAAAATGAGCTAATTAAATCTTGAAAAACAAAAACAACTAGAGGTTGTCAGAATGACAGCTATCCCCGCACTCCTTGTTTGACACAGAAAACAGTTCTCATGGTGACTTCAAGATGAAGAACAACCATTAAAAGCGTTGTTCCATTGCTTGGTTCTTCTTAGTATTTGTAGAGACTTTATCTCATGTGCATTTACTCCATATCCTTTCATTGTTTATTGAGAGAGATCAGTCAATGTGACTTTGTATACAAGTAATCAATCACGATCTTGTTCAGTATTCAAACTTCCAGGTACAGACTACATGTACATGTTAAGAGTTGAATTTTCATTAAAATATAAGATGACACAATTAAAAGTTTTCAATGTCATAATTCTCAGACATCACAATTTAAAGATTTAAAAATTTTGAAAAAGCAAGATATTTGAATATGTTGAAAAGGATGGAAGAGGGGTAAAAAGTGAGAGACTTTGGTCTCTTGTCAAAAGGTTGACACATACATATCACTGGTACATTTGTACATCAATATCCCTTTATTTGTTTACGTAACAATAATAGAATTTACCTTCCCAATAGACATACAACTAATGTATTTTCATTTTGATCAGCCATTGATTTTTATTTCATACAGAATGTGTCAATTTCTACACTACAAAAGTTGGTTGTTTTATGGTGTCAAAAGTTTGTCTGGGGACAAATATGAGGCCATTCTGAGACAAGGTGCCGAGTGGGAATCATTCATGTATTGGCATTGTTGCTGTACTACCAAGTAATTTTGAAAAACAAAATGTTTCAGTTATGTTAATAAAAAATTTATCCGACCATGCGTGTGAATTTTCTGTATTTTCACAGCTTCACAGAACCAAGGATGTATATTTAGAAGGATAAGCATCTCATGATAATCTGGAAATATATCGAGAGGCGTGAGATTTTATCACTTTGGGACCCTCTCTTTAAAGCCTTAAAACAACAGAAATATAATAATGATAGTCACAAAAATTATTCTACGAGTACAGTAGATATTAAACTTCAGGAAAATATTAAATTTATGAAATTCTGTGCATTACTTTTAAAGCCTTTAGTTCAAAATCGTGGGTTTTTACCGATGAAAACCAGAAGTGGAAAAAAAAATATCAACGAAAATGTTTTGCTTACAAATTTCAATCATATGTTTTAAAGAAACCCCTTCCTGTAATGTAACGTAATTTACTCTACGGATGTAAAAATCATTCAGCTTTCAGAAAAATATAAGTTTATTAATATCCATAAACAACTTTTTAAGAAGATAGCTCAAAAATGAATGCATACCAAACGCTTTGCTATAAATTTTAAATTGCTACATTGATTGTGCACGAGTTTCCTATCCTTCTAAATATACGTCCTTGACAGAACAAAAGCTGATAGTGCATGTGGTGGTGACATAAATTAAAATGAGACAAAAATGTCTGATCCATTCCATTATTTGTACGTATCCAAGTTAATTGTTTATTTATAAATTGTTAATTTAGGTATTTTTTTGTGTGTCTAATGAATTATGCTTATGGTCTGTGTCAAAGGGTGGTGTTTCCTTGAAGTGCATATTCTACAGTAATCCCTTTTGGGATTTTAAGCCAGAGGTGTTTTTGATATTGCCTACCTCAGAGGCAGGCAATATCAAAACACATCTCTGGAAGGGATTAAGGGCATACGATACAGTTTAGATCCCATATTGATTTTTTCGCGAAAACCCGATATAATATTAATTTTGATAGGAGGATTCCAAATATGCAAAGAAAAACATACCTTCATGACTTACGTTTTGAGAAATTTGACGTTGAAAATCTCTTATTTTTGGGATAAAACCCAATAATTTGCGTTTTTCATGGAAAGTTTGAAATGAATGTAATTTTCAAAGTACTTGGGCTATTTCAGTTCTTTTTTTTATCTGTGTTGCTCATTTTATCGCCTTTAAATGTGATTATGATAAAACATATTAACAACTTCCGAAATATCCCTTATCTGGCGTTTTTGTATATGTAATACTGGATTATAGCTATATTCATGGATTGAAATCGAGATATTAAAAAAAATGACTATTGATTTTTCCTTCATAATTTGGCAATTGGTTCTCTCGGTGACATTCTGCTGAAAGCCGAGGAGAAAATAGGGGGTCCATGTGCTAGTTCTTAAGATATTTGAGAAAAACTGTAAAAAATTACCACAAAATAATATTTTGGCGGTAAATGACGTTGCGTTGTATTTTTCTCGGTATAACGTCCGTTATTTTTACCCGCCGATTTTTCATTGCTCTATTTGCATTATTCATCAGGTGGTAGAGTATCGCAAGTTAGTGTCACAAATATTTGTTAATTATTCGTTTTCGCATGTTACATTTTCTTGTTTGTTAATTCCAGTAATGGTTTCACCAAGGATGTATATATAAATATACGTCCTTGGTTTCAAGTGGTGCAAGAAGACAAATGTATATTTGAAAGTAAGGTCTATATATGTGTGACCAATACATACGACGATGTTATGTCCGTTTATGTAAATTCAGTTGAGTGTCACTTTAAATAACATTCGCCCAGTTACGTGCAAGTACCAGTTGGACGAGTTCCTAGTGACTCGTGTCGATTAATCTATCAAAGGAATCATAATATTTATTTGTAGTTTGTCTGCTAGGAAACTTTGTCTCCTATTCACGAGGGAGTTTCTCTAGTTCCATTATTTAGTGTTTTATACAAGTCTTTCTGCACGGAAAATTGGAACAGTGAAGTTATAACCTGAATTACCGTAATTAAAGGACCAAATAAAGAAAATGAAAACAACATGCATTTTATCCTAGAAGGTACAGAAGATAGACCGGACATTTTACCATCTATTTAACCAGTTTGCATAAATCACACCAATCCTGTTGTATTTACTTTGTATAGTAGTGATTTCTAAATTCGCTACACCTTCCCAGCACGACGTCTACAGTTGTGCGACTTGTTCAAATACACAGCCCATCATTCGCGTTGCATCAGTACATTTCACCCTCCACCATACCATGACATTTATTTAGGTGTAAAATTTAAGACCTTGTTGTGAATACAATAATAAAGCGTTGTTAAAATTTTACATTGTATATAAATCAAACAGATGTGTTGTAAGGTGATCTAAGATCTTGGATAGTGCATTTCGCCGTAATGAATAAAGTGGCATGTGTTTCGAACTAATACTGTCCTTTTCCCGCGAATTCATGACCATGTTTTGAGCGACGTCAAGAAAATCGGGAAAACGTTACCACTCCGCATAACAACGTTATTATCTCCCCTGTAACTGTATCGTATGCCCTTAATTCTAATGTTGGTAGCCACAGGCCCACTTATGGCATGGACCTTTATGGCTCAATATGGTTGTATTGTTTCATGTTTATCATAGCCTCTATAGCCGGATAGTGATTTCATGATAAAACATTACATTGTTTTATGTTTACGCCCCCATGGAACAGTGATTCGATAATAAAACGGTTTTTATTTTTTCATTTTCGAATGCATACGTTGATCTGTGTGTTCGGGAAGAAATTGGGAAGGCTTAGTTTTGCAACACATAGAACATGTAAAAAGGGACAATAAAATATATATTCTCGTAAATAACATTCAACTTAACGTAAAAAATATAGAAAAATTAGAGATGTTACCATTGTGGAGTCCGCCATGTTGTTTTCGTCTCCAAGTAACGATCAGCCGGAAGTCGTTTCTTTACTAGACACCGTGATTGGGTCTACTAAAAAGAGTCAAGAAATGAATAACTTAATACCGAAGTAACTGTAAATTTAATTTCTGCATATATATGCGCATTTCGACAACTTATGTCTCTTCAGTGCAGATAAAATCTAAACATTTGGAAGACCATAAAATCAAAGATGTTTAAAAACTGATAGAGAACAAATAACCAATATGATCTAAATACAAAGCCAAAATCAGCTAAGGACAGAGCTTTGCATGCGGGAGATACTCCTTAGTTTTCAACAAAATTTTCAAAAATTTAGATATTGTAAGATTTCATATTGAGTCGGTTTTCGGGTCAGCACCGAAGTACTGACTACTGGGCTGGTGAATGTTCAAAATAAACAAAATTCAAACACTATAGCCTGAAAGGATGAGTGGCAGTAAGACCCATTTTTGGCCCAAGATTTACCATGAAACTAAAACTATACAAACAGACGTCTTATGTTCCTGAAACATTGAACAAATATAGGGCTTTATGAAAATGATAAAGCTTTTTTCCATATCAGTTTGATTCTCATGATAATCAGTTAACTCAAAAGCTATATTTTTGGAAATAGTCAGAATTTCATAGATATTTGCTGTGTTTTGCACATTTTTGTGCTTTGAAAAATATGGGCACATCTGAATAACAACTTCATATTTAGTCAAAATGTGTAAAATGGTGAAATACATCATTTCTGAAAGTTTGAAGTTGTTGATTGCATGTGCCCCATGTTCACTTAAAGAAAATTTGCTTTGAGAACATTCAAAATTGCAGATTTTCTGATTTTCTTTCAAAAAGACGGCTCCTTGTGATGTCACAATAACGTCAAAATGAAAGGAATTCGTATTATTATATGTTTTCTTTGTAGCCAGATGTAATAGTTAATATTTCCCATAAATATCACACTATTTTAAACAACTTGATTTTTTTGGGCCAAATATGGGTCTTATTGCCACTCATCCTTTTAATACCAAAGACATGCTTGTCTGCTACTCTTCTGTCTCTGATAGTTCCCTGATAGCCTAACTTTGCTGGTTTATGACTAGCCAAAATGGACAAAAATACACGATTTATTAATATTAAGGTGTCAGCAGGGTATTAATTTCCTATTATAGAATTTTGTGAAATTTTCTGTGTAGAAGCACAATTGTATTGCATTTGAGCGCAAAATCTGAAATTGAAAATTTCAGGATTTTACAAAGAAATGATAGGGAAAATGATCATATGAGAGAATAGCTTGAAACATCTATTATAGAATTTTTTCATACTTTGCATGTGTTTAATTATCATTATGTAGTTAACATATAAAAAATAAAAATTAGGGGTCACGTTTGAAATAAGAGAGAAAAATTGAAAAATGTCAATTTCTCTAGTGATATCTTTATTAAAATATTTTATCAAATTATCTCCCTTGAATAATTTCTGTGTTCTGTAAATCCAGCAACAGATTTCAAGCTCATGTGTTTTAACTCGCTTTTTTGTAACAGAAATGTTATAAAAATGATAAGGAATATAAATTTTAAATACATTTGAACTTTCTTTTCATTTTAAATAACTATTTTGTTAAATTTCTTAATGAATGACACCTAAATGAACAATTATTAGACAAAAATGGCGGAATAATACCACTGAGACACCTTAANTATTTTATCAAATTATCTCCCTTGAATAATTTCTGTGTTCTGTAAATCCAGCAACAGATTTCAAGCTCATGTGTTTTAACTCGCTTTTTTGTAACGAAAATGTTATAAAAATGATAAGGAATATAAATTTTAAATACATTTGAACTTTCTTTTCATTTTAAATAACTATTTTGTTAAATTTCTTAATGAATGACACCTAAATGAACAATTATTAGACATAAATGGGGGAATAATACCACTGAGTCACCTTATGAATATTAATCATTGATTTATTAATATTTATAATTCAGTCATAAATATAATATGTAATTCATTTAAAAATATTTATAATTCAATTGTAAAAAATTTAAAGAGAGAATTATAAATAGTAATAATTAATTAATATATATTGATAAATCAATTATAAATGTTTTTAATTGATTTTTTTATATTTATAGTTCATTTAAAGATTATTAATATCATATTTATTATTCATTTATTTATATAACAATTCATTTTTTAACATTAATAAGTCATACATTAATATTAATTATTCATTTATAAATATTGATAAATGAATTATAAATATTATAAATTGATTGAATTATGACAATTATCAATAGATTGAATTATAAATATTCATAAATGAATTGTTAATATAAACAATTATTTATAATATTTATAAATAACTGTTAATATTAATAAATCAGGTATTTTGCCATTTTTGTTGATTTATTAATATTAACAATTCATTTAAAAATATTTATAATTCAATTGTAAATATTTATTATTCATTTATTAATATCTATAATTCATATATGAATATTTGTAATAAATTTATGAATATTCATAATTCAAATGTAAATTTAAGGGGCAATTATAAATGTTTATACAGAGGACGATTATAAATATCAACAATTCATTTATAAATATTAATAACTCAATTATAAATATTAACAATTCATTTAATTGATATTTACACTTCTTACATGTTTATAAATATTAACAATTCCATTTATTGATATTTGTAATTCACCTTTTAATATACTCATTTAAAATATCAATTAATGAATAAAGAAATAAATTATTAATATTTACAATTAAATAAGGTATTTTTTCCACATTGGTTTGCCACACTGGTTGATAATACAGAAAAATTAGCATTATTTTCTATATGTAAACATCAGTCTTATTTTTACAAAAGAAAATGTTTTTCAATATTTAAAATAAAACCAGGTAAACATGTGTTTTTTATTATCTACTGGATGTACATATATTTGCTTGTGTTTTTTTTATCCCCGCACTTTCGAAGAAAGTTCGGGGATAATGTTATACCCTCTGCCTGTCCGTCCGTCCGTCCGTCCGTCTGTCCGTCCGTCCGTCACACTTTTCTTGTGACTCAAACTCCTCCTACATTTTTGGATTTAGGGATTTAATTTTGTTGTAGAATTGTTGCATATAGTGTGCAGATGCGCAATAAGCTTTCGGATTTTCGATATTGGTCTTGGTGCAAACAAGAGGCCCCATGATGTCAATTTTTACACATGTGGCATGTGACACAAACTCCTCCTACATTTATGGATTTAGGGATTTAATTTTGTTATAGAATTGTTGCATATAGTCTGTAGATGCGCAATAAGCTTTCGGATTTTTGATATTGGTCTTGGTGCAAACAAGAGGCCCCATGATGTCAATTTTAACAAAGACCAAAAGATGTGGATTAGACACATGTGGCATGTGACGCAAACTCCTTCTACATTTTTGGATTTAGGGATCAAATCTT
>MJUU01046004.1:93261-104464 GCA_002080025.1 Modiolus philippinarum | reverse complement strand
GACGGACAGACAGACAGGGTGATTCCTATATACCCCCCCAAACTTTGTTTGCGGGGGGTATAATAAATTATCTTTTCATGGCCTAAATACTTATCAAAGGTATAATGGGCGAGTCTCTATAACACAACGCCATCTGACATGCCTAAATTAGCAAAGAAATGGCCATCATCATTCAAACATCACCATATATATTGATACATATAATGGATGCATAAAGCTCATGCAGCTGCACATTAAATTTAATCCAAATTTAAAACAATATGCTACTAAAATAATAATGTAATAAAAACCTCATAAAATCTGCTTTAAAGCAGCAAAATCCTCCAGCACTAAAACCTTTAACCATATAGCACTACTAAATTAACACAGAATGTAAGTGATTACATGTATGGAGTTGTCTTGTCAAACTTAAATTGACTGCTACAGACAAATTATCTATATTCATGATAGTTAAAGCTTATTACTGTCAGCAATGATTTTGACTCCAAAATGGACGTTAAATTACAGTATAGAGAACCTATGCTGGTGAAATTTAAAAGATTTTAATTCTTTTTAAAAATTAACACAAATATTAATTTTTTTTCCTCAAAGCTCCTTATATTACTACCGTAGTACTCGCAAATTGCATGTTATTGAATTTACCTTAATATTTACAGGACAGACAGTGAATACTGGCTCTGTTGGCCACTTTGACCATCTATTGAATAAACACCAGAAAAAAATAATTTACATTTTTTTTGCATCATAAATATTCATATTTTTTTTCTATTTGAATCATTGGGTAGAGTTGAGGCTGTTCAAAAGCGGGATACCTGTATACATTATACCTTAATGTACATAATATATTTGAGGCAATTTACATGTAAATGTACTATTACTGCCACCATTCTTTTAAAAATTACTATTTAAAAGATCCCTTTTCATCCAATCATGTTTAATAACTACTTAAAGGTCAGCTTTATTTGAACTTAACTGTATCTATGTTTACCAAAAAGGTTTAAAAAACATCTGCTATTAGTAAATAACATAAAACATGTATTTTAGGCTTGTTTTCAAAGCTACAAATTAAACCAATCTCCCCCTAGTCCTGGAACAACTATTTACAAATTGAATGGGACAGATAAGAAGTAGAAAATCCAACTTTTATCCTAAGCACTGATCATTCAAATCTTTACAGGTTGTCTCCCTTGAATACTGTGTCACATTAAAAGTCTTTATCCTGCAAGTGTTGTTTCAGACAAACCAACTTATGTCCCGTTTTCCAGTGTTCTTTCTGGCATTTTTCACTGCAGTATCTCGACAGCTTACAAGCACCACAATATAGGAATTTGTCTGTTTCTAAATATTTCTTGCGGCAACCTGGACAGGAGCAAAAGTAGCACGCATCATCTCCCAATTCCTCAGTTAGTTTGTCTTTTGGGTGCCAAGTGTCTTTCAAATTCTCTTCTGTTTCCTCAAACAAAATTTCCATCAATGCACAGTGGTGAATGAAAAGAGATTCTTTCTGGGCACACCACAGACAGTTTTTTTCCATCTGAGTGTTATTAGGCTTAAAATTCTTAAAATACTCCATCAGAACCTTCAATGCCTGGCTAGACTTGATTCTTCTCTAAGCATTTGTTCCTCCCAATACAGCCATTGCATGAAGAATTTTACAACAATATTCTATGGCTTCCATTCCTGGTATACTGCATGATGATAATCTACATTTAATATGCTCATGGATGTCTCTGAAAATGTTGTGTCTTAAATACATCTCCACAAAACTAAACTTACCGACAAGTAAACATCTATATAAACAAGCAAATCCCTTTCGACAAAGCTCAGGAATTTCCCTCTGACGAAGCGCTTTAAAAAACACTGGAACAATTTTGTCTTTGTACAGGTTTACATGTTTGATGGCTGCAATGGAACTAAGCATGTCCACGAAAATGTTTGTAAGGACAAAAAGGTTGCGATTGACATGACATTTACATGATCCTAGTTCACACTGTACCATTGCTTTGACCATTACATCTGATGCCATCTCCCCCAGACACTGTAAAACCTTCCAGTAATTCTCTCCATGCTTCGGTTTACTACTACTTCTCATTTTCTGTAGTGTTTCATACAAACTGTCCAGATAAGCATATTCAGCATCCATTATTTTCAATGTTATCTCTGACACATAACTTTCAACCGTCTGACTTGACGACATCTTGGCTTTCTGGCAGGATATATAAATAGGTATACCAGTATTACGTATATCTTCCTGTAGCATAAATCTGTCCTGGCGCTGAAGTAATACCTCCTCCTGTAAAAAAAATATAGTACATGAAACTAATGTAAATTAGAGGCTCTCAAGAGCATGTAATGCTCAACTGGACCGTAGCAGGCAGACAATCAAATACATGTAAATGTAACGGTAGGTAAAAAGGTCTCATTTTCAGGAAGTTAATATATTTTTATTTTGTAACTACTATATTGCCTGCTGGTGGCAATGGCCAGTCTGGATATAAATAGGACCTGCTAATTTGGACAAACTGCATTTATAAAGGGCTAGGGATAGAGCATTATGATATGTCCACAGCATGTCAACCACTGAAATTTGAACAAATGAATGTGGATGCATTAAAGAGCTTGACACTTCAATAGTAGGGAAAATGAAAATCAGCCCTTTTGATCCCATTGAAATCAAGTCACAAGTGAAATTTTTTTAGGTTACCGTATTTGAACAGCTGAACATAGAAAGCAGCAATAGCCTGCTAAGATCAACTAGTTGCGCAGCATTGTCACATATAAACATGTCAGTAAACAGATATGGACTATATAATCATTCTTTTTAACGAATTCATTCATGCATAAAATGTAACTGAAGCATGCAATGTGTTGTCATCCCAAAATGCATCATACATACCAATATGGTTGATGTGGGACATGTCAGTAAGCAGGAATAGACTTTAACCATTCTACTTAATCAAGTTGCTCATGCATAAAATAAAGGTTACAGTCAGTATCTCAAGCATGTATTGTTGTTTTCATCCCAAAATGCACCATACATACCAATATAGTTAATGTGGGACATGTCAGTAAGTGGGAATGAACTTAAACCATTCTACCTAACCAAGTCGCTAATGCGTTAAATGTAGGTCAAAGACAGCATCAGAAGCATGCATTGCAGCTGTCATCCAAAAATCACCATGCATATATATACCAATATGGTTGATGTGGGACATGTCAATGAGCAGGAATGGTCTTGAACCATTCTACCAAACCAAGTCACTCATGCATAAAATGTAGGTCACAGACATGACAGACAACATCCGAAGCATGCATTGTTGTAATCCAAAAATGCATCATACATACTAATATGGTTGATGTGGGACATGTCAGTAAGCAGGAATGGACTCAAAGCATTCCACCTAACCAAGTTGATCATGTATCATAAAATATAGGTCAAGGCCAGCATCCGAAGCATGCATTGTTGTTGTCATCCCAAAATGCATACCAATATGGTTGATGTGGGAAATCTCAGTAAGTGGGAATGGACTTTAACCATTCTACCTAACCAAGTTGCTCATGCGTAAAATATAGGTCAAGGCCAGCATCCGAAGCATGCATTATTGTTGGCATCCCAAAATGCATAATACATACCAATATAGTTGATGTGGGACATGTCCGTGAGCAAGAATGGACTTTAACCATTCTACCTAATAAAGTCGCTCATGCATAAAAAGTAAGTCACAGACACCATCCAAAGCATGCATTGATGTTACCATCCCAAAATGCATCATACATAGGAATATGGTTGATGTGGGACATGTCAGTAAGCAGGAATGGACTAGAAGCATTCCACCTAACCAAGTTGATCATGCATTATGAAATATAGTTCAAGGCCAGCATCCAAAGCATGCATTGTTATTGTCATCCCAAAATGCATCATACATACCAATATGGTTGATGTGGGACATCTCAGTAAGTGGGAATGGACTTAAACCATTCTTGCTAACCAAGTCGCGTATGCGTAAAATAAAGGTCACAGACAGCATCTGAAGCATGCATTGTTGTCTTCATCCAAAAATGCATCATACCTACCAATATGATTGATGTGAGATATGTCAGTAAGCAGGAATGGACTTTAACCATTCTACTTAACAAAGTCACTCATGTAAAATGTAGATCACAGACAACATCCGAAGCATGCATTGTTGTCTTCATCCCAAAATGCATCATACATACCAATATGGTTGATGTGGGACATGTCAATAAGCAGGAATGGACTTTAACCATTCTACCTAACCAAGTCACTCATGCGTTAAATGCAGGTCACAGACAGCATCCAAAGCATGCTGTTGTTGTCATCCCAAAATGCATCATACATACATGTACCAATATGCTGGGCTGATGTGGGACATGTCAGTAAACGGGAATGGACTGTAACCATTCTACCTAACAAAGTCGCTCAGGCATAAAATGTAGGTCACAGACAGCATCCCGAGCATGCATTGTTGTTGTCATCCCAAAATGCATCATACATACCAATATGTATGATATAGGGCATGTCAGTACGCATAAATGGACTTTAACCATTCTATCTAACCAAGTTGATCATGCATAATATGTAGGTCAAAGACAGCATCCGAAGTATGCATTTGTTGTTGTCATCCCAAAATGCATCATACATACCAATATGGTTGATTTGATAATTGTCAGTGAGTGGGAATGCCGAATGGACTTTAACCATTCTTCCTTACCGGACGCAATTTCTAACCGGAAGTGGTCTATTTATAGATCCAAAAACGTAAACAATCAGCAATTTTGAATATGTATATAATATGTATTATTAAAAACTTTTAAAATCTAATTAATTTAATGCTTCTTTTACCCTTATTAGTTGACAGCATATATAATATACAAGACACAAAAAATTAAACAATATACACATAGATCAATAAAGACTAGAGCTGTCACCGAATGGCAGCCTGGTATACCCCTGCTAATTGAACCCTGAATCAATATGGCAAGTGTAAATTTAAGTGTGTGTGGACCCAATACAGTTGTGGACACAATACAAGTATGGAAAAAATGATATACCTCCCCCTTTTTCCTGAAAATATTAAAGACGAATTATCTCCCTTTCAAAATTTTGGACAGCAACCATATTACTTCATGCACATTTTCAGATGGTGTACTACAACTGTGTAACATTTCATCAAAATCCAAGCAGCCATTTAGCAGAACATGTGCTGACAAGGTACATGGACGGACGGACAGGGTGATTCCTATATACCCCCCAAACTTAGTTTTCGGGGTATAAAAATTTATGCATCTATGTTGAGTCCACTCTCCTCAGTGATAGTCTAAGTACATTCTCAGATCTATGTTAGATTTAAAATCCTCAAATTGGCGTCCATATCTTCTCTAAAATATACAAAAACGGTCTATAAGGCCACATCAAATTAAATAGATTCTCATCCCCATGTGCACCCGCCCCATTTTTTCAAAGCTCATTTTTTTTTCAATTTTTTTTTTAAATTCCTTTCAATTTTAGTGAAAATCAGTAACAAGAGGCTCTCAAGAGCCTGTATCGCTCACCTGGACCATGGCCAATACATAACTTCAAATCAATTTATATGTTAAAGGGTCTCATTTTCAAACTATGTAAATAAACATTTATGTTATATGATCCAACTTTAATTTAACTATTTTCCCTATTGCATGCCATCTTGGATAAGGGATGGATCTGCAAGACACAATTTTAAAGAAAATTAAGTATTGTGCCAAAGTTTATTTCCAACTGGCCAAATGGTTTTAAAGAAGAAGATCTTTGAATGTACTCCTATATTAAACTACGTTTCCCATTGGTAGCCAATTTGCATAAGGTGCAAAAAATTCTTTGTATGCTCTTTCCATACAGTCAAGTAATAAATAAAGTTCCCCGCAGATGGCCATGTTGGATGACATTTAGGCATAAAAGTCACAATACATATATATATATTAGTCAGCACCTCATAAGCATCATTAATGCCAAGTTCTGTTCAAATCCATTCAGTGGTTTTCAAGTTTAATTCATCAACTGCTCACTAATTTTTTATTAAGCAGTCCATGAAGCTGATAAACTACTTCAACATTCATGTCAGCAGAGGTCATAGTGATTAATGCACAATATGTTTATATAGTAAAATCCTTACGACATGAAATAAGGTAAAGATTAAGAAAGTATTTTTGCAAAAAATTGCAGAAATTTGCACAAAAACACTGTTTTTTCTCTTAATTATGGAAGAAATAATTTTTTAAATGAAGTGATAGTAGGGATTTTCTATAAAGCTTAAAAGAGAAAAGTTAACCAAAGAAGATTTGAACACAGAATTTAAAGGGAAATAACCCATAACCATATGGCATTGGGGAAAAAAAAAATAAACAAGATTGCTACGCGTAGCTATGTCCCCCGCCACCGCAGTAAAGTCGATAAAGTCCCATAACTCATGCAAAATTTTGCGAATCAAAATAGCGGCAGGAAATGATCAACTGCATTAGGTTGCAAACAGCCAAGCAAAATTTCAGCAAAATCCCTTAATTGGACTTTGAGGAGATGTGTCCACAAAGTCTTCCTATGTTGTAGTATGCATAAAGTCGATAAAGTCCCATAACTCCCGTAAAATTTGTCCAATCAAAATGGCAGCATAATATGATCAAGTACATATGGTAAATAGTACATATGTTCACACACTAGGTCCCACCGTCGCAATGCGGCAGGGGACAAAAAAAATTTGAGCAGGGTTTCCCCTTAAAATGAATGTTACACATACTGCTAAAATCAAAACATAATTTAAAACGGAGAACATAATTTAATAAATATTCGCATTTTTCTCAAAATTAGAACTGTATGGATAGGTTTCTATGGCAACCAAAAGGTCCTCAATCCACTGCAATGCATTTTAGACCCCTTTCAAAAAAATTTGAGCAGGGGTTCCCCTTATAATGTAGGTATGCATACTGCTGAAATCAAGACATATAATTTTATCAAAATTTTAATTTTTTGGTTTGGTTTCCATTGCAACCATAGAAGTACTGAATCTTCAATGCTTTAGAATTTGGTATTATATGACCCACAAAGTTCCTTTTAGATTTCATGAAGCTAGTGATAATAGTTTTTGAGATAAAGTGAAAAACATACGAAAATGCTCAAAGTCCAACAACTCCTACAAAATTTCATCTATGAAAATGGCAGTGCGAAATGATATAGTACTTGTAGTGAATAACAATCCTACAAATTTTGAACAAAAACCAATAAATGGTTTCTGAGGAGTTGCGTCCACAAGATCTCCATTTGTATAGTATTGCTAAAAATCGTCAAAGTCCCATAACTCCTATAAAAATTGACGAATCAAAATGGCCGTGCAATATGATCTAGGACATATAGTGACTAACAATCCTACAAAATTTGAACAAAATCTAATACACGGTTTCCGAGGAGTTGCATCCACAAGATCTCCAGTTGTTTAGTATTGCTAAAAATGGTCAAAGTCCAATAACTCCTATAAAAATTGACGAATCAAAATGGCGGTGCGATATGATCTAGGACATATAGTGACTAAAAATCCTACAAAATTTGAACAAAATCCAATACAAGGTTTCCGAGGAGTTGCGTCCACAAGATCTCCAGTTGTATAGTATTGCTAAAAATGGTCAAAGTCCCATAACTCCATTAAAATTGACCAATCAAAATTGCGGTGCGATATGATCTAGTGCATATAGTGACTAACAATCCTACAAAATTTGAACATAATCCAATACATGGTTTCCGAGGAGTTGCGTCCACAAGAAAGTGTGACAGACGGACGGACAATCGGACGGACACACGGACGGACACACGGACGCAGACCATTACTATGTCCCACCGTCGCGGTGCGGCGGGGGACAATAAAGGGCTACACGGAGTGCAGCATTATACATCCGCAGCATGTCGATCACTGAAATTTCAACAAAAGTAATTCAAAGTGAATGTGGACACAGTAAAGTGCTTGACACAATAATTAGATGGACACAAAAAGAAGCTTGACACAGTTATTAGCTGGAAACAAACTACGGAAAAAATCAACCCTTTTGATCACTTATTGATAAATAAAACTGTAAGAGCTATGCAAAATATGTTACTATCAACTAACACTTTACATCCATAGAAATAAAAAAAAAATCCATCGAAATCAGATGAAAAATAAAGATTTGACATATTTAGAAAAATTGCAATTTTGGCCCCTTTGACCCTTTGTAGCTCGGAAAAGGTAAAAGCTACGCCAAATCCTTTGGCATACTACTGAAAGCTTAGATCAAGAGGAATCCAAAGAAAAAAATCCCATCAAAATCTGATGAAAAATAAAGATTTGATTGCAATTTTTGCCCCTTTGGCCCCTTGTAGTTTGGAAAGGGTATATGCCGCGCAAAATCCGTTGACATACCTCTGAAAGCTTAGATCAAGAGGAATCAAAAAAAAAAAAAATCCCATGGAAATCCGATGAAAAATAAAGATTTGACATATTTAGAAAAATTGCAATTTTGGCCCCTTTGACCCCTAGTAGCTCAGAAACGGTAAGAGCTACCCAAAATCCACTGACAAACCTCTGAAAGCTTAGATCAAGGGGAATCCAAAGAAAAAAATCCCATTGAAATCCGATGAAAAATAGAAATTCCACATTATCTGCAAATTCGCAATTTTGGCCCCTTCGGCCCATCGTAGCTGGGAAAGGAAACAAGTTACCAAAAATCTAATAGCTGAGTGCCATATTAATTTTTTACAAGGAATCCATTGAAAAAACTGCATCAAAATCGGACTTAAAATAAAAATAAAGGGCTACGCCGAGCGCAGCATGATACGACCTCAACATGTCGATCACTGAAATTTCAACAACAGTAGTTCAAAGTGAATGTGGACACAGTAAAGAGCTTGACACAATAATCAGATGGACACAAAAAGAAGCTTGACACAGTTATTAGCTGGAAACAAACTACGGATAAAATCAACCCTTTTGATCACTTATTGATAAAAAAAACTGTAAGAGCTATGCAAAATATGTTACTATCAACTAACACTTTACATCCATAGAAATAAAAAAAAATCCATCGAAATCCGATGAAAAATAAAGATTTGACATATTTAGAAAAATTGCAATTTTGGCCCCTTTGACCCTTTGTAGCTCAGAAAAGGTAAAAGCTACGCCAAATCCTTTGGCATACTCCTGAAAGCTTAGATCAAGAGGAATCCGAAGAAAAAAAATCCCATCAAAATCCGATGAAAAATAAAGATTTGACATATTTAGAAAAATTGCAATTTTTGCCCCTTTGGCCCCTTGTAGCTCGGAAACGGTATATGCCGCGCAAAATCTGTTGACATACCTCTGAAAGCTTAGATCAAGAGGAATCCAAAGAAAAAAATCCCATGAAAATCCGATGAAAAATAAAGATTAGACATAAAAAAAATTGCTATTTTGACCCCTTTGACCCCTAGTAGCTCAGAAACCGTAAGAGCTACGCCAAATCCATTGACATTCTGCTGAAAGCTTAGATCAAGAGGAATCCAAAGAAAAAAATCCCATTGAAATCTGATGAAAAATAAAGATTTGACATATTTAGAAAAATTGCAATTTTGGCCCCTTTGACCCCTTGTAGCTATGAAACGGTAAGAGCTACGCCAAATCTGTTAACATACCTCTGAAAGCTTAGATCAAGGGGAATCCAAAGAAAAAAATCCCATTGAAATCCGATGAAAAATAGAAATTCCACATTATCTGCAAATTCGCAATTTTGGCCCCTTCGACCCCTCATAGCTGGGAAAGGAAACAAGTTACCAAAAATCTAATAGCTGAGTGCCATATTAATTTTTCACAAGGAATCCATTGAAAAAAAATTTATCAAAATCGGACCTAAAATAAAAAAAAAAATTTTTTTGAGATTAGACCCTGTCGGGCCCCATTTATCTCGTGAGCGGTACATGCTTTGTGAAATCCGTTGGCATACCACCGATTGGAAATTTCCTCAGGAGCACACTGAAACAAACCCCATCAAAATCCAATAAATAATAAAGATTCTACAGTCAAATATGTGAAAACACCCAATTTAACCCTTTTTTGGCCCCTAATTCTGAAATGGGTGGGGCCAAAAACTAAAGAAAACAAGAGGCTCTCAAGAGCCTGTATCGCTCACCTGGACCATGGCTGCCATAGATAAAAGGCATTTCCAATAGGAAAAACGAAAAATTACATTTAGCAGATTACTTTTTTTTCTAAAATTACAGTATTCTTGTTTGGTTTCCATGGCAACCGAAAGATCCACCATCCATTACAACCCATAACAGAACACCATTCAGAAAAAAATTTGGGCAGGGGTTCCCCTTATAATTAAAGTAATACATACAGTACAAACAGAGGCATTCAGTTAAAAATCACTCTGGTCCGACAATTTTCACCCTTGTCACCCCGGAATTCACAGGTTTTGTCGGTGTTTGTCCGGCAAAATTGTCGGAAAAATTTCACCCAAAAAATCGTCGGTAATTTTCTTTGATGTTGGGTCAACTGATAAATGCCGGTGAAGGTCGGACTTCCACCAGAAATGTCGGGGTTTTAGTGTCCTATTTAAATTGTTTCTTCAAAAGTTTTAGGCTAATATCAAGAGGAAAAAATAAACTCAATGACAACNACTCCGTCCAAACTCAGTGGACCGGAACCAAACACGAACTTCATCTGTAACTCATGATGGTAGACTCACATACCAAATATTAGGTCAATATGTGGAACGGTTTAGAAAAAAAGTCCGGAAAACTGATATTTTACCGAAATAGTCAAAGTCCAAGTCCCATAACTCCGTCCAATGTCAGTGGACGGGAACCAAACACGAACTTCATCTGTAACTCATGATGGTAGACTCACATACCAAATATTAGCTCAATATGTGGAACGGTTTAGAAAAAAAGTCCGGAAAACTTGAGTGTGACAGACTGACGGACGGACTGACGGACGGACTGACGAAGTGGAAACCTAAAGTCCCCTTCGGTGATGCCGGTAGGGGACTAAGGTAGGGGACTAATAAAGATTAGACATAAAAAAAATTGCAATTTTGGCCCCTTTGACCCCTAGTAGCTCAGAAACCGTAAGAGCTACGCCAAATCCATTGACATACTGCTGAAAGCTTAGATCAAGAGGAATCCAAAGAAAAAAATCCCATTGAAATC
>MJUU01046004.1:72944-84081 GCA_002080025.1 Modiolus philippinarum | reverse complement strand
TTAAACCCAAGTTCCGCGCTGGCGGCCATGTTTTTTATCGGATCAGAACAAAATGAGCAATCTTAGTAAAGGACCTTCCATACATCATTCCTGTAAAGTTTGGCTGAATTTGCTTCAGGTGTTTCAGAGGAGTTGATGAAAATGTGATTTTCTCATAGGGTCCTATGTTAAACCATGTTCCGTGCTGGCGGCCATGTTTTTCATCGGATCGGAACGAAATGAGCACTCTTTGTTAAGGACCTTNAGTACATCATTCCTGTAGAGTCTGGTTCAATTTGCTTCAGCCTTTTCAGAGCAGAAGATGAAAATGTTATTTTTCCCATAGGGTCCAATGTTAAACCTAAGTTCCGCGCCGGCGGCCATGTTTTTATCGAATCGGAACGAATTGAGCAATCTTTGTAAAGGACCTACCATACATCATTCTTGTAAAGTTTGGTTGAATTAACTTCAGTGGTTTCAGAGGAGTAGATGAAAATGTGATTTTCCCATAGCTAGGGTCCTATGTTAAACCATGTTCCGTGCTGGCAGCCATGTTTTTCATCGGATCAAAACGAAATGAGCAATCTTTGTTAAGGACCTTTAGTACATCACTCCTGTAAAGTTTGGTTCAATTTGCTTCAGCCTTTTAAGAGCAGAAGATGAAAATGTGATTTTTCCCATAGGGTCCAATGTTAAACCTTAGTTCCGCGCTGGCAGCCATGTGTTTTATCGGATCGGAACAAAATGAGCAATCTTTGTAAAGGACCTTCCATACATCATTCCTGTAAAGTTTGGTTGAATTTGTTTCAGTGGTTTCAGAGGAGAAGATGAATATGTGAAAAGTTTAAAGGACGGACGACGGACGACAAGTGATGGCAATAGCTCACACTGACCCTTCGGGTCAGGTGAGCTAAAAATAAAATAAAATTTTGGGGTCACCGTGCAATTCAAGCACAAAAAATGAAAATACCATGATTTTACTATGAAATGATAAGGAAAATGACTATATAAGGGAATAGCTTTAAAAATCTATTACAGATTTTGTTCATACTTTGCAAGTGTTTTGAAATAATTATATAGTTTTCATATAAAAAATATAAAAAATAAAAATAAGGGGTCATCTCTGATTTAAGAGAGATTAAATTGTGAAATGTTAATGTCTCTAGTGATATATATGTTTAATTCTTTTATCAAATTATTTCCCTTGCATAGTTTCTGTGTTCTGTAAATCCAGCAACAGACTTGAAGTTTGTGAGTTTCAGTTCACCTTTTTGTAAGAAAAATATGTTGTAAAAGTGATTAGGAAAAATAATTTTAAATACTTTTGAACTTTCTTTACATTTTAAATAACCTTTTGTTAATTTTTTTTATAGAATGAAATCTAAATGAACAAGTTTTACAGAAAAATGGCGGAATAATATCACTGAGACACCTTAAGGTAAAAAAAATATTAACATTTGGGTTACCCAAATGTTCACAACGACGCCGATGGAATCTATGATCACTATGTCTTGCCTTCACAACTTTCGTCCCAGGAGAGCAGTGATGCCGAAATACCGTCGGCCTGACGGACAAGTCCGGTAAATTCATCACAGGTCCGGTAAAAAATTTCAAGTTGTGGGTCCGACTCTCCGGTAAGATTTCAGGTCTAAATCCATATTTGGTTTTTATTGTCTACACTTCCGGTATGAAGATATCTTCCAAGATCAAAAGCTCATATTGCTGCGGTCAAGCAAGTGGCAAAACTTTCAGTTTATCGAAATTAAGATTTACACCCCAAGCTGTCTACCTTTCATTGACTTGCCGTCGTACAAAGACAACATTGTATACATTTGTCAGGTTTTCACGTCTGATATATCTACAATGTAGACATTTGACTTTGATGGATCTAACACATTGTGTAAGCTTGGGGTGTAAATCTTGACTTCATTACAATAAAAGTTTTGTCACTTCCTTGACCGCAGCAATAAGTACTGACACTTTATTTAGAGAAAAACATTTCAAGCTTGCATTAAATCGAAGTACCGCTTATGTTTTGTGTAAATATTCATAGCAGAACAGCCAAAATCAAATAAAATCAGTCTTCTGTTTGTCAACAAAATTGCAAATGGCGACTTCCGTATCTGTGAAACAGAATAAAATCTTTCCAAATATATCCGGCCGATCTGAAAATTTTCAGTGCATATTTCTTTCAAATTGTGCAGTTGAAAGGTAGAAACTAGAATATGTAATCATGATAAGATGATAATTGCTATGCTTCTGGTGTTATCATGAACCTTTTCATAATTTAAAATAAATGCAAGTCAAATAAAGGAATGTGTCAGGTGACAAAAACATTAACATTGATTCAACTGATTTTCATGATTATACAATTTAACAAAATTCATCTTAGTTTATTGATAAAAAACTCCCAAATATACATTAAAATTCCATTAAAAAAATTCCGAGAAAAATCTCTAGAAAACCCTTCAGACAGATCAAGTCAGTGAGCTAAAAAAAAATAATAATATGATAAAAAAAAAAACAAACAAAAAAACAAGGAACGACAACAACAATATGAAGAACATCGTCCAGAGAGGAAGCATTTGTCTCTACTGAAATATATTGTTTTGTATTTTGGTGAAGATGATAAGGAATTTGTGGATGAGGAATAGAACTGACAAGAAGTTTTTTCTTGAGAGATGCATGTATATACACATTGAAAACCAATTATATTATGTTTCCTTGTACATGTATTTACTTCTTTAATTGGGTTCGAAATTTTGGTGTTGCTGAAAAATATTCGGTCTGGTAAATATTTGTTCAAGCAGGTAAACCAATCACGGTTACCAGACCGAATGTCCTGTAAAAGAAATTTGAATTTCACCATCACTGGGAGAGACAAAATAAAAACTAGAATAACTGTGAGCAAAAACATACCCCCGCTCCCCCATTTGATTCCAGATGTAAAAAAAATCACAAAAAAAAAAAATTCAAGTCAAAACAAATTTTTAAATAGCTGGTGCACAATGGCAATTTGAACTGAACATTCTGTGAAAGTTTCATTGAATTTCACCCAGTGGTCTAGGAGAAGTTGTCGCCACAAAGTATGTACTACTACCCTATGGCAAGGACACCATGATCACTATAAACCACCCGCTAAAGAGGAGTATAATAAATCTGCTGAAAAGCTCCAGTTGGCAAAAAAAAATAAAAATACATTGTAAAAGATAAATCTTCACAAAATTTTTTGATTTTTGCATTTCATCAGAACTTTTTTAATAACTTATTGATAAATGGAGCAACATATTTCAAGTGAACTGATAAGGACAATATTTTAGCAAGTTTTTCATTTACAATTTTAATTGTTATCAATCTTTAAAAATGCTTACATTTTGGTTTTCAAATTTTTCTCTTATGAAAGTATATTTTTGGCATTTATAGAAGAAGTGAGCTTCATCTTTTAGTATATTTAAATGACAATGCCGGCAGATTCTAGGCCAATGTACATACATGTATTTTGTAAAAAGTTGAAATTCAGAAATAAGTAATTTTATCATACACAATGTAGTAAAAATACATATGTATACCTGAAGCTTATATTATCGTGGTACGTAGCTACGTAGTGACAGTGACTTCACAGTTGAAAATTAGGTTAAAATGAACATGAATACCATGAAGAAGTGGAATCCACAGAGAAGTGAGAAAGGAGTATATGGGTAAAGCCAAAAAGTTGGTCAGGAAATTTGAACTTTTAGGGCACATTTTCAGTGTGTTATATTGACATAAGGTAAATCATAAGCTTACGTAATTTCTAGCATTGTCTAGCAAAACTGGTATTCATCATGTTCATTCTTAACAGAATTTTTATGTAGAAATTTTATAAGTAGAATTAGTAAAAAATGTTTTAGGCTTATAATCTTATGAAGAATTCTTCGTATTAATTTCAAAAATGTGCGTTGACAGATACCGATGTTGCACTCGGCCTTTTCCATACCACCACATTATTGATTCCCCAATGTTTCTAGCAATGCTAAAGGTCAAGAGAGATAACTCAAATTTAACTTCAGAACTTCAAAGGTTCAGTTATGTTACGACCTCCTACCATTCCAAGGATTCAAATATGAAGTGCATTTAAGCTTCAAATAGTGTCTAAGAGATATTGAACCTCACATATATAAGCGTATGGGCAGTAAAAAACATAGGTAATCAACGATTACAAAGTTCGCCTCGTTATGGCAAATCGACACAGAAACCCAATTTGGCCAAAGCGCTGATTTACCATCCCTAATGCATATATACAAAGGCTAGATGATCTTACCATGTACAGTAACTGAATTCGAACATAAACTTGAATGTAAGTCAATCATGCAGAAAATGTAGGTCAAAGTGACCTAATTTTGCTTGCATGCTGACCAGATGCATGCACATGCAAGGTTAGATGATCCTATCATGTACAGTTACTGATATATCAACGTAAACTTGAATGAAAGTCACTCATGCGGAAAATATAGGTCAAAGTGACATTATTTTGCCTGGATGCTGACCTACCGTCAAAGATGAATGCACATGCAAGGATAGATGATCGTACCATGTACAGTGATTGAGATCTGAACTCGGACGTAAACGTGAATGTGATTCACTCCAGCGGAAAATATAGGTCAAAGTGACCTAATATTGCACGAATGCTGACCTACCCCCAAAGATGCATGCACATGCAAGGATAGATGATCGTACCATGTACAGTGACTGAGATCTGAACTCGGACGTAAACTTGAATGTAAGTCACTCAAGCGGAAAATATAGGTCAAAGAGACCTAATTTTCTTGGAGGCTGTGAGTTAGCCCAAGATGCACCTGCATGCAAAGTTTGATGAACCTACACTGCATAGTCCCAAATGCGGACGCGGATGCGGACACGGACGCGGACGCCGGGGGTACTCCAATAGTCCTCCTCAACTTCGTTGAGGCGAACTAAAAATGATGAGATGGTGATTTCACTAAAAACATACTGATGTAAAACAGAAATTGTAGACATTTTATCCCCATGATTATCTCCCTTTGACTTTGACCTGAATCAAAGTCCCAAAGGGACTGGTGGATTAGTGTCTATGATGGCAATGATCAGTATCTAATCTTTTGATATTTTATGTACACTGCCCGTGTATGATATGAATAATTGCCTGCCTATGTCGTGCATACTCATTTTTACCATACATGAAAGTTTAGCTCATTTCTTGCACTTTCATTTGCAGTCAAACAGAACTCAGTCAATGAATTGCATTAGTGACAAATGCAAGCATTTTAGAATTCATTCATGGTAATGGTGCAAATAACAAGAGATCAGTATATATCAATATAATCATTTAGTTTCAAGTTCAACAAAACCAAAAAGTATTGAGAAAATGTCCAAAAATATTGTTTCAAAGAATGTAATTTAGATAATTTGCCAAATATCACAGTAATTTTTGGTCTTTCAGTGTGAACACAAAATCTTAAGGCCATTATTTAGGAAAAAGAAAATTTTACAAGGGGGGTAATTAGCGGCATTTTATATTAATGGTTGTATCGAAATAAGTTTGTTGATTCCTACTTATTATTGTCACTGGTGACTGATTGCAATTTAAACAACACCTGTCCTCATGACTACCCCCATTCAACAATAATTAATCAGTCTAATTAACATGTTTACCTGTAAAATAAGTATTAACTGACACGTATGATAATTTCACCTGGTTAATTATCAGTTTGACACCATATGATTGCAGGAGATTTTGCAAGACATCCACAAAAATGGGAGATTTGTGTCTCCTGGCCGGGAGACCATCTCATTGCAGGAGAAATATCTGTTTTGTGTCAAATTGAGGGAGACTCCCGCAAAAATCGGGAGGGTTAACACCTATCTTTTTACTATGGGTCTAATTATAATGATGATATCAAAACCAAGAAAGGTACAAAAACCACGTTTTGCTCATCAAGAACATGCCTTTCTGACAGTCAGCAAGTATTTACTGGCAGCCATCTTCATTTGATCACACCAGCCAATCAATGGCAATCAAACCATTAGAGACAAATATTCAAAGAATTTTAATTTTATACCAGAAACCTATTACATATTATGGGTTCCCTGCTGTACACTCAACATAGACTAAACAATGACAGCACCATCTTGATCAAGTACAGTTTGAAATTTAATTCTAAAGAAGAGACCTGAATGAAAGGTTTGTGAATGATGACAAGACGCAAAACCTGACAAGACCTGAGCAGCAATACCCTGCTCTTTATGGAGATAATAATTCATCCAAGAAACACACGAAGACATGAAAACGATGACCTGTGCCAAGTTCTTTGTGCAACAATGCATCTCAATTCGCGCTATGATATACGTTCTCATGCAATTGAAAAATGACTGTTATGCCTTGTTAATACTCAAATCACATTATCTCAAGTTTTATTTGACCAAACTCTGATCAACGGCAATTTACATGCAACACCCTGGACTGAATATTGTTGGACTAACGGCAATCAACAGATCAACACCCCTGCCTGATCCTATTTTGAATTTAGTCAATTCCATCCCCGATCGTTGCAAAATATCGTCTGTTTTGGAATATGCATATTGACAACTTCCAGGTAATACTTTGTATTTACCGATGTACGACTTCTTCAGTATTTTGTTTGGAGTAGGCCATTACATGTATACCGAACGCGGACCTCGGAGAAGACACTGCAAAATGACAATCGCAACAAGTATTATGGAACAGCCAACGTGGAACAGCCGTACTTTTCCATTCATTGATAACTAGAAATGTAAACATTTCCGTAGATTTTAAATAATGGACTGTTGTTCTCGACGGCTAATGAATTTGATTTTTTATTTCCAATGCGTTGTTCTTTTATGATTTATTTCAAAACAGCCACATCGTTTCATTGACGGTTCCTGGGAAGTACGTTTATGCCATTCAAAGGCATCCGTCTTCCATATTCATACATCTACACACAAAATTTTTTGAATGGGAAATTCATTCTGTGATTATTTAACGAATTCGGGCACCATTTTAGTGTTGAAAAGTTCGGGCAATCAAATTAATGTTCAATGAAAATAGACTATTGAGTGTCAGAGTTTTTTATGAGATCAGAAAGATGTGTACGAGGTTTCCTGAAAAGGATTCTTTTAGCATGGGTATGATCACTAATGTTTGATTGCATGAGGTTGGTCACCTGGGTCGTAACATAGGATAGAATTCTATCCGTTGGGGCTTTGGATAGACACCTAATCCAATAAAAATGACCACCATATCAGGGTAGGAAACTCATTGCAAAATGCTGCCAGCCCTGAAATCAATATCTTAAAATATTTGCTATATACATGTAGCTAAACAAATTTTTGAAAATATTAGCCTGCCCTTCTTAAAATTAGCCTCGGGCAGGCGGGCTGGCTGCTTTTTCCAACTCTGACCATATATTACACTGGCTTGTCACATATAGGTGGTTTTTTTTTAAAGAAAACATTTTCTAATTGACTGAATTATGTCCTAAAAATGAGAAAAGGCTGATAAAGTAACATTTAAAAAATACTCTGGCATTGCTATATAATGTTTCACCTCCTCCAAAAATTGATATCCTGTATGTTCTGATATATCAGCTACATGTATATTTTGAACCAGTTCAAGTTCAAATGTCAACTAACATCCTGCAAAAATCATCAACAATTCAAAACAATCCTGTTTTGCTTATAAACAATCGCAACAGGTGACCCTTGTCGTAATTCATTTGGACCCAACAAAATCCAATCTATTTTCAACTTTCATGTCATTTTAAACTTGAGTTACTTCCAAATGGGGGATTTCTCCAAACCTGTTGACAGTGGACTGCGGGCAACTACTAGAATGAATATTCATGATATTATAAAACACTTAGCTGCGGAACCGTAGCTCTTGTCCGCCAAATCAGAAAAAAATAAAAGGATCCATAGAGCAACGGTTCCGCAGCTATAAAATAGACTAAGAAACAGAGATCTAGACCCAAACACTTTTTGTGCCTCTGAAAATCTGAAAGCAGGCCAAGGCCTTGCGAAAGTAAGAATGTAAGTGTCATAGCATGTATTTATAATTTCCTCTGCCTAATGATTACCTGTTGACCTATATATTCATAAAATTTATCAACAACAAATTCCAAGGCATCTGCATCTCCTCTATTAAACTTTTCTATCATCTGTTGCTCTTCATCTGCACTGAGGTCTGTGTGTCGCTTCAGCAGCCGGATATCACGTGACTTTCTCTGAAAGGGAATTTCTCAAAATCAAATAACATGCAATGTAACAACTCGGCCATCTGAAGTTCGGCTGTGTAAAGTGTGAAAATACTGCAATGCTATAATTTTACACAAATTATATTGTGCAAACATTTTTTTTTAACAAACCAACATTTATTGACAATCCTCGGACATCATGTAAAACGTGCAAAATCAAAATCAAATGTAAAAAATCCATAGAAATTCAAAGCACTGATAGCGGCCGTGAAAAGTTTGGATTCAAACGGAATGAGTGAACCAAGGACGTATAATAAGTCCTTGAGTGAACATTAGTGAAAATTGTCTCTAAATTTCTGAGAAACAAAATGATGCAAGATTATATATGACAAGTTCCAAACTTTTCAAAAACCAATCAATAATCAATAGAATTTAACAATAACACTTAATAATAATCGTGTAATGATAACAGAGACATATAGATACATCTATATGTCTCTGATAATTGAATAATAATAATATGTAACTTTTTATAAAATAATTTAATGTCCTTGAATTAAAAATATCACGATCATAAAACAACAATTTATACATGAAATACCGTAAGACCCAAAACTCCAGACAACAAAATATTAAGCTCGAAATCTTCAACAGTTCAAAAATATAGACTCAAAATCTCTCAAAAATCTCCCACAAATTCTACTCTGAAAATTTTGACTTACAAGAAATTATATAAAATCTGTTCTTACCTGAATCAACCTGTTGTTCTTAATAGTGTAAAACACATTGTAAATTGCAAATAAAGTGAGGATAATATTAATAGCTTCGGATATAACAGAAAAATCAAACGCACTGTGAAAATAAAACATCGCGGCACTTTGACCTAGAACTGAGAAACTGAATGAGAGTCCTGCTGTGAAATACATATACGATTTTGAGTATTTAGATATGCTTACAGAATTTTATAATGGTCACCACATGTGTCAATTAATAAACAACCGAATTTCCAAATAGACATTAAACAAACTTGATGAAACCATGTCAGGTTCCTGCTGTGAAATGGAAATGTAGGCTATAAAAACTTCCTGTAAAAGTTTGACATCTGACACTATATAGCTAGCACCAGCATCTGACAATTAACTGGCAGCTGTGATAATTAATAAGATACATGTGCATAGTAAAGTCTATGTCACACTTTATAATAATCATAAAAAGTTATCAAAAAATCATAAAATTTTTATTTTCATACACAATATGCTTTGTGGTTTCCAATATGAAAACCTTTAATTTGTGCTAGATTCGGTGTAAATTTGCCGTTGATGTTTCAACTTTGAATTAAATCAATGATTTGTATACAAATCCTTGGTTATTAAAATCGATAACTCTTGAGCACAAAACCCGGGCGCAAAACAACTGTAAAGAAAACGAAGCTGAATTAATTAATGGGGGGTGACATTATCTCTTAATGTGTTTTTGGCTATTTTCAATGTTTTTGGTGAAATAGATCAGCTATTAACTGTCTTTGGACCATTTGGTGTTTTATAATCTGTTAAATTTTTACTTTAAGAGAAATACAAAGCCCTGTTTACTGTTAACGAGAGAAGCCATGTTTTTTTTTTCTTTTGATGGGTTATGGTCTTTTCAGCTGGTTAATTGCTGAATGTTTTTGTTTTTTGGGTTTTTTTTTCCTGTTAATGAAACGCCTCTTTCCCCTCCCCTATTAATACTAAATCATCCCAAGCCGCAATATTTTGGCCACGGCTTACAAAACGTTGATGAGAAACAGTGCAAATCATTATATCTCAAAACAGAAAAAAAACTTCAAGCGGGTGACAAAATATATTGGCTTATAGACTGAAAAAAAGTTCCTAAACATTATGGTCGTATATAGGATTGGAATGTGATGTGCATTTTAAGTTATTTACACCTCTGCTCAGAAACTACACAAAATCACACAAAAATGTAAAAAATATATTTTGAAAAGAAAAATCACTTATTTATTTTATTTTTTTTTAAATTTCGATTTGCGATGTTAGTGATATGTATTGTATATCCCTGCTACGGATATTATACCTAAGACATTATGTCTCTGGTTTAACATAGGATACAAGTTAAAAATTGATGCAAAGCATCAATTCGCCGCCAAATTAGGTCAAGTAGAGTGTAGGTCTTGGAATGTGTTATTGTACTTTTATAGTACACGAAATATAAGCTCTGACCTTAACTTTAACCAATCATTGAACCATGAAATGTAGGTCACAATGACGAACAAACTCTTGTTTAATTTTGTTTTCTTTCTTAGAGACATCTGCATGCAAGATAACATGATACTATCTCTTATAGTACCTAAGATATGAACTCTGACCTAATCTATGATTATATCACGTAAAAAAGATCCCGATTTTCATCCTGCCTTGACAATGGATGGTAATATTATAAAAAATGTCGACTCCCATAAACACCTTGGACTAACATTTTCTACTAACGGTAGCTGGAATCTACATATCATTAGCATCATGTCAAAAGCTTCTTCTCGTCTCAANTTATCCCCGTGTAGCCCAATACTTATAGTCGTATCAATGGTCACCAAATATACCCAAATACTATAATCATATATAAACTGTTGTTTGCCACTTCTGATTATTTATTCTTTTCATTTTATGGAACGGAATTTGTAAAAGTGACTTGTCACTTGTTTTCCAATCCTGATTGTACTACTGTCTATATACATGTTTTGTATTCAAACTTAATATTCAATAAAATAAAGTTTACACTAACTCTGACCTAAATTCAATCAGTGTCAGTGGACCATGAAATTAAATCCTTTTCCCTCAAAGACATCTGCATGTAAAATTGTTTGATCCCATCTCTAATAGTACATGACATATGAGCTGTCACTTAAACTCTTACCATATATCTAGGTCACTGTG
>MJUU01046004.1:44643-65463 GCA_002080025.1 Modiolus philippinarum | reverse complement strand
AAAAAAAACCAAAAAAAAAAAACAAAATAAAGAAAATACAGACATGAACAAATAAAAAAAACCCCGTTATTTAAACGAGAAAAATATATGTTTCTGATAACATTTCTAGATGATTTAGATACATTATATCAGAAAGCGATTTAGAATTTTGTGGGAAACTGAACTCCTGTGGATTGTTCATAGGTACTATATAAGCAATAATATTTTGGGCCCATGGGCCGAATTTTTATATTTCTCAATAAATAAAACTCATGGGTTCTGAAAATCTGACAGAAATACCAAAACTTTTACAGGACAAAATAAAAATTATTTTGAGATGACCCCCTCATTTTTTCAGAAAACGTTTTACCGACCCAGATTCTCTTTTCAAGATGGCTTCTTCAAGAAAATACACGAGTTCTTCGGTTCAATATGTTCAAATAGATGGACTGGTATGAGCTTAAAGAAACCAAAACACATGCACGTTGATGCTTGTCCTGCCTATGCATAGTTTATTTAGAATGTATGACAGATCTGAATAATGTCTAACATATATATGCGAAACATATATTTTTGGAGATTTTAATATAAAGTGTCACAATTAGCTAAATCATTAATATGAGGAAGGTGCAACCCTAAAAGCGAGCGAAGACTAAATAAGAGGCTCTTAAGTGACTGTATTGCTCACAGTCCATGGCCTATATAGACAGCAGTTTCAGAGTTACTAATGGCATAAATTCCCTATTAGGGTCCGATGAAAAACTTCTTTCCCCACTGGTGGACATCTTGGATTTAGGATAATGGGCCCGGGGCTGACTTAAAACTGAAAATAATTATTCTTGCATACACCTTCTTGTATGGTAAAAAGAAAATAAATATTTATTCCATTTCTATTTCTCAAATTTTCGGAAATAAATATTCTGGCTTCCACAAACAGATTTGCCAGACCCCAATGTTCTGCAATATCGGCTCATTTAGCTTTTTAGGCTACGTGAGCTAAAAAAGAAAGAACAGAAAGGAAGAAAACGTCAATAACAAGAGGGTAACTTTGAGACATGTACAACTTGAAGTTCTTCAAAAAAAAAAAAATATATATAAATAAATATTTATAAGAACTTCAGTATTTTTTCTATTTATAGTGTTGTTTTTACAACACCTGGAAAGTGATGTAAAAACAACACTAACAATTACTTTTCCATTAAGAGAAAAATATTCAAATTTACACTCAATCTTATTCATAACTCACAATCTCGACATATATATTACCAGTTCATATATATGGAAATACAATATCTATAAGGGCCAGAGAGGCTAGATAGCCTATACGAGGTCTCTACAACCAGGTTAACCAGGTATGTCCTACCTCAGATACATTGCATTGCAATCTCAGAGCAGTCAAGGCGGGTTGGGTTCCCAGAGTGAGACGGGGAGTCTAGGCGTTTGCCATGCAAGATATTTTTTCAAAGGCGCAAAATGGTACATTCTGAAAGCATGTCAGGTGGCCATAGCAAAAAATTTGAGAAACAATTCTTGCCACAAAAAGAACAAAAAATAGTTTGCTTTTATATACGTGACTTTACATGAAAATTGTGATATACTTAGTAATAAACCAGTTGTATGGGAGAATACACGAAACAACCCGGAATTTCTGGTTTTTCTAATCATGAAAAGATAGTTTTTCTATTTGTAATCTATTTTTTCCTGATAATTTAAAAAGCGTGACATTGAAAGGGATGAGCGTGAGAGCGTGATTTTGGATTGAAAAGCGTGACTCTCACGGCAAAAGCGTGAGACTTGACAGGTCTGCAATCTCAACAGAACTTTAGTTCTTTGATTTTATGAAATGTAATGTGTAAATTTCCGGTGTAGCACTAGCAGAAGCTAAGTTGTTCTCATTTGACGATTGACAATTTTCACAATCATTTGAGCATTATGGTGTTTTAAAGTGTAATGCCATTTAATTTGAAGCTCTCAGTCAAATACACACGCCAATATCACATTATACAGGATTGTGGAGGCTAAGGAAACGGATATCTTACTTTCAAGGTAAGACATTTCGTCTTTTATATAGTAGTTTCCCCTTTAATGAGTTATATCCGAACATAGTGAGTGATTTGAGACAGGCACGTCAGTCTACTAAGGACTTGAGCTCTCGAACCAGGACCGACTACGACAAATAGCAATATCTTGCACAAAAATGTAAAAATAACATTTGCATTTATCATTTTTAAAGCAAACAGCAGTAAAATTATACCATAACTCTGACGAAATTTTTGCAATGAATTTTTCACGCCCTGTTCACGGCAGGTACGAGAGTTCGAAGTCGCCATATTGGAAGGATTGTCACGCGAGAGTTCGATGGTGACGATATTTGACGAAAGATTTGAACATCGTCATATGTATAGCTATTTCATAAAGCCAATTTTTACCACATTTCTACCATAAAGAGCGAGCTTCGCTCGCTTATTAAATTGCAGTGATTTAGCTAGCGCTCGTCACTTTCGCCATTGACGAATGTTTTTTAGAAGTGGCGAATTTTTTCAGACTGCAATTCGTCACTTGGAATTTTGAAAATCGCCAAATATGAAAATATTATGTTCATAATCTTTGTTTCTGTAATCTAATTGTCCAAACTGACACTTTAATTACACCTGTCATATCAATTAAAGGATTAGTTCAGTGGTAAACAAACGCCATCGGTGATTTGTTTACCTGTGTTCCCTGGCTTGTTATCACTAATTACCGGTGAATCAGAGATAACCTCCTTACCTGTATGGCAATTAACCATCAGTTGTTTAAAATTATTATGGTATTGAACATTAAAAGTATTCTTTCAGCAAAATTTTCATAATTAACAGGTCATACTTCCCCTTTGAAAACACTGACTTTTTTTTTTTACAAACCACGTGTTTTGATAGTGGGTTATTTCCCCTTTAAAATTTGTCTTTCAATTTCCTTGAAATTATTTTGTAGACATTTACTATGCTGATATTTGCTTCATTCAAGATCACACAAAATTTATATTGCACCACTATTTAATCTTAAAGGTGCTTAAAAACAACATATGAATGGTATTTTGAAAAATAATTTATTTTTTATTACAAATATATAGAAGTTTGAATTAAGTTATAAAAAATGTTAGACTGCCATTAACTGTGACCTCAGTAATTCTAACAGCAATGCAATTTGATCACCTGCAAGGCATGCTGATGCTATTCTCTATATTAGATGTACATGTATGACTTCTAAAGTATTAAGATGGAAGCACTGAGAAAATATAAAAATACAAAACTTAAGTGTGGAAGATGAACATATAAAGTGAATATCAATTTGTTACTATAATATGAAGTATTAAATGCAAGGAAAATAATAAAAAAAAGAAATATTAATAATCAAATTATTATCTTCATGGTGAATAAAAAGATGTTGATTATTATCTGCATAGTACACATCGGCCCGCGAAATTCGATACGCAAAAGTGACTAATGGTCTCAAAATCCTAGCTAAAACCCTGAATTGTTATGTAGATTTAACTTGAAACAAATAATTAATGAACCAACAAGAATTACTAGCTCAAGTAAAACACTTATAGATCATGTTATTGTTAGTATGGAGGACAAAATAAGTCAATTTGGTGTATTAACAGTTGGTTTAAGTGATCATTTTATCACTTTTTGTACAAGAAAAATTACAAAAACTGTGAAAATAATAAGATTAAAATTAGATCTACAAAGAAATATAATAAAGATAAATTTATAGAAATACTTTCATCTGTAAATTGGTCAGACTTATATTTAAATAGAAATGTAAATGCAGCCTGGAATATTTTGAAACAAAAATTTATTTTTGCATTAAATGAAATAGCTCCATTTAGAGAAATTAGAATAAAAAATTGTACAGAGCCATGGATTACCTCTGAAATTCTCGATTTGATCAGGGAGAGAGACAGTCTTTTTACAAAATATAGAAAAAAAGGTAAAAGGATAGATTATGAAAAATATTGTAAAGTTAGAAACAAAACTCAAAGGGAAATTAAAAAAGTCAAAGAAATATACTTTGAGAACAAAATCGAAGAAAATAAGAACAATCCAAAAAACCTATGGCAACAGCTCAAAAACTTAGGTTATAGCAATAAGCAGAAAGAGTCGAGTTATATTGTGAATGAAGTGGATAATGAAGTATGTCATGATTCAAAAAAAGTTGTTGATTATTTCAATGAATTCTTTACTAATGTAGCTGAGAAACTAGTTTCAAAATTACCAAAAGCTAAACATTTCTACAATTGTACTTCTGAAATTTTCAGAAATTTTTATAATAAAGTTTTTGTTAATAACTTAAAATTTGAATTGCTTCCTGTAAGTGAAGAGTTTGTTTTAAAACAGTTAGATAGTTTAAAGGGAAAATTCACGATTTTTTACATGTTGGCTTATTTTGTTCCTTGTGATGAAAAATGCATATATTTCAAGTTTTATTAAAAAATTCGAAAAAATAAAGAAGTTATTAAAGAATTTCTATAATATATTTTGACTGTAATTGTTGGTTGTGACGTCAAAACCCACTACTGAATCATGGGAAATATCTTTAAAAGTCTGCATCGATACAGATCAGTTTACGTAATCGCACAGATGATTTTTGATGTGGCCAATAATCAAAAAATAAAAAGGATGTAAATAAACCCCAAAGGAATTCAAATAAAAAATACTTTTGTCTTTATGAATTTATACGATTGAAATGATTTAATTGAAAGCGCAAATCCTAATTTTGTGTATTTAAAGGATGCATTATATCATTTTGATATGCTTAGCTATATTTACAGGGATGGCTCTGGCTGCTGAATATCTGTCGCCAGAAAAATCGCCAACTTGTATTTTTTGTCGCCAATTAGGAAGCATCCAATTGGTTTTCTAGGTTGGACGATAGACTGTTGTGTTCTTTCTTCCACACTAAATAAATAGTTCTATGTTGTATTGTTTTGTTTTGATGTCACAAATTCTTTTATCATTTACACGCTTTGCTGTTTCAGTTCGAATCGTATGCTTAACATTCCTTGTTTTCTGCCTTTTGCAGGTACTGTTTTCAAACATTTCAGTTATGTCCTTCAAAGTCGTTAATGTTTCATCTGCAGACAGATGTTTTTATTCCCCTCACAATGAGGAATTTTTTAAAATCTTTTTTTTTTCTTCATCTTTTACATGCTTTGTTGATTTGATTTGTGGTACTCATTACTGTCTTCAGCAATAAGTGTATCTTCCACTGCCATGTCATTATGGACTTAACTGTGGATTTTGAGATATATAGTTTCTATAACGAGAACTAAGTTGATTATGAAATTTCTCACATCGAGTTAAATAAATTTTGCAAATGTTTGAAAACGAGGCTTGCCGAGTTTTTAAACATTTGAAAATTTATTTAACAAGATGTGAGAAATTTCATAATTAACGTGTTTAAGTTGTAGAAACTTTTTCTCTAATGACATAATGTAAAACACCGAGGATTGTGTTCCGAATAGATTTGGCGGGAAATTCCACGCGAGTTGTTCTCTCACTAGTGACGAGAAACATTTTTATCACATCGGTCAGGCGTTGGTTAAATTTGCTAGAAATTAGAGAAACTGGTATCTCCCCTGTTGAGGGAGAAAGAGTTAAATTTTAAGACATCTCCTTCTGTTTGTCAAGTTTCAAATAAATAGTTTATCTTTCAATAGGTCAATAAAAGTATTAATCAAAAATTGAATTTGCAATTATTTGAATAAAGTTTGTTAAACTTCAATATTATCCCTTAAAATTAGTTCAATTTTTTTATTTTACAAGACTTGATAAACAATTTTTGGTAAAAAGTAACACTCAAAGCTTCTTTAATTTCGTTTTCACAACATAGAAAAGGGGAAGTAACTCAACTTCATAATTGCATAATCTAATCCGTTTGTTTTCGTGAACATTTATGAAAATAAGAAGTGATATTAAACAAGAAAAAAAAAAGAAAAGTATAAAATTTTAGTGTATAATAATGCTCTTTCAATTCCTTTGATTGGGCTTGTATCTGTCACAAGTCATTTTGGCACGTGCTCAGGTAAATAAACAGGTAATGCAATCAACAGATGACCGGAAATAATCAATGGACTACAATATTGTTGCCAGAGGCTATAAATTGACATTTAATTATTACCTATGATTATTTTAACAACAAAAATCATGAAAGGTTTCAACTAAGAAGGGTAAAAATTGGATAATACCGGCAAGTTGATTTGAAAAACGTTGTCGCCAAAAAAATCGCCAGGAACGATTTTTTGTCGCCAGAATGAAAATAAAATCGCAAATTGCGACATTGGCGAAGCCCAGCGCGAACCCTGATTTATATTACATAAAAGTTTTTTTATTTTCTCTTTTTAGCTCACCTGACCCGAAGGGTCAGTGTGAGCTNCAGTTTCTATATGATTGGATTGTGCTACATGTATTTAATGTGGAATCAGAAGGTTTCAATGAATACTCCAACAGACAGAACCAGTAATACAAATGTACTTGTCTTTGTGATGACTTATACAGAAGCCATTTTAGCAGTCACATACAAGTTACTTGTATGGAATTCTTATGGCAGACATGAATGGAAGACAATTTAATACTACAATTTTAGCACCTACTGTGAATTCATTTAATTTCGTGGATATCAATTTTCGTGGGTAGAGAAAAAAAGACATTTCATGGTATACTTATATTTGTGGATTGCTACTTGTTCCAAAAAAAAATTTTTAATTCAAATTAATAAAAAAAAAAAATTGAAAATTCATGGCTTTAGTACCTTCAGTATTGATGTCAAAACACCAAAATTTTGAAATGTACCTGTAATTAAAGTGTCATCTGTAATTAATAATTCATAGTAGTGTGTAGATTTATTTGTAATTAGCAGTCAGGGGACAGACTGGAGTAAGTCTTATTATTTTAGACCTCTTCAAGTCTGGAATTATAGGTTTTGTTGAGCAATTTTGACCTGAACAAGTCTAAAATTGATCAGACTTGTACAAGTCTAAAAGAAATTACCATTTTCATGTTTTTTTGAGCCTAATGGGTATTTTCATTTATCCTTCATATTGTTTATCATTGAAAAAGAATCATGACTAGTGCCTTGTAATTTAAAACAAAAAGCCATACCAATCTGCAAAAGCAGTTGGTTGATATTGATAATTTTGTTATCTTTGATAGCAATCTTTAATTGATTGTACACCTGCTGTCCTAATTTTGCCCCAGTAACCAATAATTTTCTGATAAAAATGGAAAATTAAACTTCCATGTAATTCCAATTAGGTCTGGACGCCCCACCTCTAAATACTGACCCTTGGCTCATTAAAATGGTCAATTTAGCAAATTTTAGACTTATGCAAGTCTAATTATCCATAAAATTTGAAACACCTGTGCAACAGGAAATAAACATTAGACTTCATCAGGTCTAAAAATTTTAGACTTCAATAGGTCTATGCATACAAAGCTAAAAAAATTAAAAGACTCAAGCAAGTCTAAAACTCTGCAGACTTGTACCAGTCTGCCCCCTGACTGATTAGGTAATCATCTGACATAACCCTACTCCATTCGTTATTTTTAAATAGACACCTGTATTGATTGCAGAAAAAAACATGCCCTTATCAGTATAACATAATTAGAATTATAAAAGTTTAATTGATAATATCTTATCAAAACTAAATTAAGATGGTTCTTGTCCAAACTCCTTAACTAGAAATCAACACTTTAGCGTAATTGAAAAACAAAACAGGAAGCCAGTTACCGCTAATTTGTGAACTGGGAAACACTTGAAAATAAAGCATTTTAACTGATTTGGCTGCTATTAAAGGTTCAAGAGAACACATATCTACCTTGTTTTGGATATATCAGGTTGTGTGGGGCTCAGGTACAAGTGGAAGGTTAATGGCCTTCGTTGATATGGTCCTTCATTAAGTTTGTCCATTTGTGTTTGAAACTTGCACAAGAAAATCATATTTCGTTGAGTATTTGAATTCGTGGTTTGGAGACACCCACGAAAACCACGAAAATTGGTACCCCACGAATAAAAATGAATTCACAGTAACTATTTAATGTATTAGAACTGTGATATATAATTCAACACCACTGGTCTTTGATATTAAACATGCTAAAAGCATTTTTAAGGCAGGTTCTCTGCCTTCTAGCTGTTAGGTAAAGCCATCTTGAAAACAGTCTATTTCATCCAGACTCTTACATTTAGGAAATTACTTTATGAAAAGAGTCCGATTGATCCAGTAAAACGCGTACGGCTTACCAGTTATTCATACGAAGGCACAAAAAATAATCCATTCATGTGGCAGTACTGTGTCCATTTCATTATCAACTACATCGTTTTATGTGTGTATTGTATTTATTTAATGCCTTTTAAAAGATACAATGTTTTTCATTAATCTCAGAGGACTTTAAAGGGAATGCAAGGTCTAAAAATATTTTTTGATATGTGATTTAAAATGTCTTTTGTAAACCTAATCCATATGTCTTATATTTATTTATGTTACAATTTAAGGTACGGAGGCTGTTTTCTTATCAAATTTACACACACTGGGGGTGCTCATTATCATATTATCCGGAAGTATGTTGATGACGTATCAACGACTGTTTACAGTTATACATTAAAATGAAACAACAGAGTGAAAGGTTAATTAATCTCTCATCATTATCATGTGTATAAGATTTCTTCTTACATTTGTCTTATTTTTCTTTAAAACAATTTAATTTCAAAATGAGTTATTATTATATAGTAATAAAAAAGTATTAAATGATATATAAGTTATTTACTTTATTGCTATGTCACATTTATCATGTAACAATCATAATTAAATGTTATTAATCTATTTTATTTCAAGTATAAAATTCAATTCAAGATAAGCTGTGAAATAAAAAGTATTCATTTTATGAAACTGATGTTTTATATTTTTAATGCTTTTGTCATTGATAATAAATATTATAAAATATCAACTTTATAATGTTTTGTCTTTTAAATATTTTTGTCTTTTAAATCTTAATCTGATTTAAACTTTAAAATATTGGACTGGAAATTAAGATCTACATCAAATTTAAATAAGACTACGTGAAATTCATTTTAGTGAGAAATGAAATGAAAATATTTTAACATTTCTTATCATAGGATATTGTTATTGTTCTACATGTTATCAATATAACTGGCAAATAGTACCCCCCTTCCCTTTCCCACTCAAAAATACATTACACAACTGTGTAAACTGTAATAATTTATAAATAGCGTTGATTTTCCTGCATTATCATCAGAATGCTACTAAATATATAAAATTAGAATTAACATCTTACTGCATACCTTCTCTAATTATTTCTATGTGTATTATTTGATTGGAAAAACAGGAATTGTCGCTGCTACGTCACAACAGCTGTGAAATGTGGGTAATATACTGATAAGGGAGACAAGTAAAGTAATCAAAATGTCAGCCTCCCTGGAGTGTTATTTACTTCAAATATTTGTTGATTACTAGTTAATGTGTTGACAAACAATCAAATGGTTATTATGAATATTTATAATTTGATGTTATGTATGTATAAACAAAACATTATTTTTACCCTTACATTCCCTTTAATTGATATTCGAAATTCACGATTCGGTTCATTCATAAAAATTTCCTGTGGCGCGCAGTTTTTATGAATGGATACATAGTAACTTCTAGTTTCGCTGTTGTAACCAGAGTTGTTAACCCTCCCGTTCTCACCGTGAGGCTACTGGTTTCGGCAGCCGGTCTCACGTCTACCAATATGCCTCTGAAAGCTCGCGATATTAAAATTTTCTCTCATAAATATTTTTCCGTTACACCGGAAGTAAATATTGGCTGTTCCAATCACACCCTGCGAAGTAAACAAAGGCTGTTCCATTCACATCCCGCCTAACGAGATTACGCGAGAACATGGCGTCGCCTCATCGAAAAGGGACGAGATACAATTCAAAATTCCAAAATAAATGGATAAAAGAGATGGACTTTTTGAGCAAGAGTGATAAATATATACACGCAGGGTTTCTGTTGTGTGGCATAACCTTTTCCATAGTGAATGGAGGATGAAATGACGTTGTTCGCCATAGAGAAACAGAGGGACACAAACGTAGTGCTCGACTTCGGACTCAAAATGCTGAAATTCTGTTTACATTATTCAAAGTAACTTTGGTGTTTTGTTATTTGTAGCTGAGCACAACCTACCACCATTCTCAGTAGCTTGCACTGGTGAGACATAAGTTGTCGAAATGCCCATATGTAGATAGTAAATTTACAGTGACTTCGTTATTTAGTTATTTAATCATATGCAAAAATAATGAAACTTCATACTAGATGACTTGACAGAGGAAGTGACAAAATTAGAAATATCAACATTTATTAAGCCACCGAGTGTAACACTTGTACTCGGGCTTGTACTTTAGAATACTTACATGTACCAACAAAGAGGAGCAAGACAATGAAATGTAAATAAATAGAGTTTTAAATAAATTGCCAAAATTAGAAATATCAACATTAATTAAGCCACCGAGTGTAACACTTGTACTCGGGCTTGTACTTTGGAATACTTACATATACCAACAAAGAGGAGCAAGACAATGAAATGTAAATAAATTGCCAACAACCCATATGAAAACTGAAAAGACAACCTAAACCGGGAAGGAAAATTTCGGATTTTAATTCTTGAAAAAATTAAATGCCAAGATTTCAGCAAAACAGTAATAATTACAGAACTTCTGGAATACCCAGGAACCTGCCTTAACAGCATTCCATGCTTTGATTTTTCTGGTGATAAAGTGCTGGAAGTTCCCTAATTTGTTTTGTTAGTTGTTTAGTTACCGGTATGCAATGTTTTGCCTTTCTTGACAACAGGTGATTTAAAGTCATCCATCAAAGACTTTTCAGTAATTTATACTGCTTATAAATAATATAAAGTGAATTTTATTTTCAGATCCCCTCCGTACCACCCAGGGATATTTAGCATTGAAAGCCTACAGATTGACTAGTGAGATGATGGATTTCTATAGAAATGGAGATTATAGTCCTGAATCAATAAAGGATGCAAATATCAGCTTTGAGAAAATGTTTGAAGAAATTCCAATTTATGTGAAGAATTCACATTTGACAAATGCATTGTTATGTGAAATTGAAGAGAAGACACCAGATGAGGATGTATTTAATTATTTAGATTTAGCAACTAGGTAAACTTTTTCTTAGGCATATGGATTTAGGGAAAAACACTCATGTTATTATGTTTTATTATATTTTATCAGAAGTCCATTATAAGTAGAAGTCTGCAACTCATTCAATATGTTTTGTGACGGCGTTGTCCCCAGATTAGGCCGTTATCAGTAAAATTGTCTACGGGGGGTACCACCGAATCTCGTTCATATAGTATGGAATGATGGGTAAAAGTGTTATCACAAAAACAAGTACTTGTTAATTAAACACAGTCGAATAATCACTTAAGTTTGAATATGTGAAAATGAGAAATGTCAACACTGTTCAACCCATTATCTAAAAAAATAGGAAAAATGGAAAGTTTATGGAAAGTTTACAATAGAACAAAAAGATTTCATATTATAATCATAATTTGAATGCTAGTAGATCAATAATGGAAAAAAAATCTTGATACACCAAATTTTAAAGCTTTTTCTCCAAAAAGTTTAAACAATTTTATTGACTGTATAGTGTTGTGAATATGGATTTTCGAGAAAATAATAGAAGAAGAAATGGTTATTGAAAAGAATCCGGAATAATGAAATTGCAACTAAACAGCAGTGCCATACATATTTGTTACCATGTGCTTATATAATAACTCTCATAATCCACGTGAAAGCGTTTGCGGCATGAAAAAAAATCAATATTTGTCGACACAATATCTGCCGCGGCCCGTAAGTAGATATATATCGACAGGATCCGTTCCTTTATAAATCATTGTTAAGCATTTTATTGTATTTAATACAAAATATAGTTATTTTAACAATTTCACCAAGAGTAATTTCGTGATATTTAGCAAGTTTATTAAGTTCTGATTTAACTGTTTATGTTGTATGCATATATAGTATAAATTTTGTAGTTTTATATAGAGACATCTGTTATCAATCGGTAATAAATTATCATATTTATCTGAAAACTGACGGGGTAGAGCCTGACATGCAGCGAATATAAATTGCCCCTGTAGATTTTGCATATATTAACTGTACCCAAAATGCAACATTTATTTTCTGGCCATGAATTTTTAGTTACTATTTTTAGTCTTCTTGCACGAAATCTCGTTTGAATCACAGCGGTAGTCTGGGGACAACGCCGTCTACTGATGTATTATGAGTTGCTGACTTCTACTAATAATGGACTTCTGATTTGATTAAATAAGAGAAGATTGATTGGATGACAAAAAGTCATGTGACTAAAACATAATTCAGATGTTTTGGCAAACAACCTTGATGTGACATCACAGCAGGAAAAGACCCTATTGTTTCCTGCTGAATGACCCAGATGTCACAATGGGAAACAATCCTGTTGATCATAAAGATATTAGTCTCATTTGCCATCTTCAAACCCATTTCAAGCTATTGATCTGGAATTTAATATATAATAAAACAATTATGTCCCTCAGTTGACGTGAAACATCCAGGGAAGAGCCCTCATTAACATGATTAAACAACTCCCAGTCTTTAGGTCATTCTTCCATAAGAATTAGTACACTTTTTCTTCTGTCCATTTGTATCTATATTCAACAGTTCCTTTTTCAAAAAGTCACAAAATAGAATTACATTACAAAGCACAAAACCTCAGAGAGTTTTCTTCTGTTTATTTGTATCTATTGTCGGTATTTTCCACAAATTTTCAAATGAAAACATGCACTACAAATTTGCATTGAGTATGGCTTAAGGAGGAATCTGAATAATATTACAGTTGCTTCTTTAATTGGGCAATTTGTGTTCAAAAGAAGTTTAAACTTCTTAACATTCGTGCCTTAATGATCAGAACTGAAACCAAAATTTTACAGATAGAACATAATCTAATTGAAATCTGATGAAAACTTTGGAGTTCTTTTTGAAAGTGAGTTTTGGCAACATGTACTGTCAGGGATGATTTTAGCTCTTTCAAATGGGGCCCCAGTCCAGCAAATTGGGAATTTTGGATAGGGACGACTTAAATTGGGAAAAATTACAAATTCATGCTACATAAGTTTGCAGACTGGAAAGTATCCTTCCTCTAAAGCCATTCAAGCTATATTTTGCAACAGATTTGATTTAATTATCAGTGAAAGAAGTTGCTCTTTTCCCAAATGAAAGCAAGTTCAACATTTTTATGCCCCCAGATCAAGGATCGGCGGCATATTGTTTTTGTCCTGTCTGTCTGTCTGTCCGTGTGTCAGAAACTTTAACCTTGGCTTTAACTTTTGAACTATTCAGGATATACTTACCATACTTTGCAAGTGTATAGGTCTAGTCAAGAGGAACATAAATATGCCCCCAAAGATTAGGTCAGGTCAAAGGTTAAGGTCACAGACATGACCGAGGTAAAAATTTTAATCTTAGATTCCATTTTCATATGTTTTGTATGTAAAGAAAGATAACTTTAACCTAAATATTGAGATTCCATTTTCAAATTTATTAAACTAATTAAAGAGGTGCTGGGGTCATATGTAGTGTTTCACAATCTTGTTCAGAATTTCTTATCTTTTCTGCAAATAAAGATGACCAACATATTTTAAGATTATCACCAAATCAAATCCTACACAACCAGAAATACATTCTCCATTCCATAGCATAGTTGAAAATTCCCAACCATTTAAAAGTCCCATTTTAACAAAACTTGGATTTCAAGCCAAAACTATTGCATATTTATTTCAATGCAAACAATATAGTTACCATGTATTACAAAACTGGACAAAAGCAAACAGATCCAAATTCCCAAAATTGAGACACGACAATGAATGATAACACGATTTAAATTTAGTATAGACGAATTCAGACTTTCTTTTTGTTCCCTTATGGACATTTATGCTCTCATTCATTTTGTTCATCTTCAAGGCAGTCCAAATACAAGCGTTAATTGCAATATTTAGAAATGAAAAAAATCAGGTCTTTCAAAAAATGTTGCTTTGATCAGGAATTTTTATATGGTATTATGGTATACCCTCCGTCCGTCCTTTAACTTTTTGGTTTCCGGAGATTTTTTCTGTAACCGCTTGACATAAATTTCATATTTTGTATGTGAGTATATCTAGGTGAGGTACAGATTAAGTTCGAATTTGGTTCTGGTCCGTTGATTTTGTAGAGAGTTATGGCCCTTGGACTTAGTGAAATTTTGAGAAATATAGGTCTCTGGAGTTTTTTTCTGTAACCGCTTGACATGTTGATTTTATATTTGGTATATGAGTATATCTAGGTGGGATACAGATCATGTCCTTATTTGGTTCCTGTCGGGTAATTTTGTACAGAGTTATGGCCTTTGGACTTAATGAAATTATGAAAAATATAGGTTTCCAGAGTTTTTTTCTTTAACCGTTTGACATATTGATTTGATATTTGGTATATGAGTATACCTAGTTGAGATACAGATCAAGTTCAAATTTGGTTCTGGTCGGTTGATTTTGTACAAAGTTATGGCCCTTGGACTTAGCGAAATTATAAAAAATGTAGGTTTGCAGAGTTTTTTTCTGTAACCGCTTGACATATTGATTTCATATTTGGTATGTGAGTATATCTAGGTGAGGTAAAGATCAAGTATGAATTTAGTTCCTGTCGGTTGGTTTTATATAGAGGTATGGCCCTTTGACTTAGTGATATTTTGAGAATATAGGTTTCCAGAGTTTTTAGTGTTGGTCATGAACACTTTAGCTATTGGTTCAGCTTGAATTGGTTAAAAATAGATGCTGCAGAGCGGGAAATTTTTAAACAGGTTAAAAGTCTACTTATAAAATTGTAAATAATACAGTAAACTTACAGAATAATCTGGTAGAACATTACATACTATTGTCCTGAAATGGTAAAAATGTTTGAACTTAGCTTAAAGAGGGAATCGAGGTTCTAAAAGGCTTTAAAGTGATGGTGGATTGAAACTAAAAAGGAGGTGTCGAATAGGCTTGAGTATACAGTACGAGAAGTTTATAATACACCCAAACCAATTTTAATTACTACTTCGCTGTTATTATCTTGTTGAATTTCCTGTATTGAGAGATTAAACGATTATCGAGTACATTATTAAAATGAAAATAGGGTCTATGTGTTTCACGCGTAGGGATATGAAAAATAAAAAATAAATATCGGGATAATCTTTGAAGATGTCAAAATGGTTTTTTTATGAAAGTTGTTGCACATTTTAAAAATTTACGTAAAGAGTGGACGTATCAGCCTGAAACATTTGGATATCCTCTGCATCTGCATGAAAATATTTAGGTGTATCAATATTCCACATTTCCTTAGAATTAAAAGGTTAATAATTCATATCCCTAAACCAACGCTCAGTTGTCATACTCTTAACAAATCTTGCTCAATATGATATCATATTTTGATTGCAGAGTGGTATGCCTTAGCTTGAAATTGGAGAATTATTCAAGGTGTTTGCAGGGTATAGAATTTTGTGAAAATTTCTTTGTAGAAGCATAATTGTACTATTGTTAAAAAGATATAATAAAATTTTGGGGTCACCGTGCATTTAAACACCCCAAAAAAAATTATATTAAAAATTGAAGGATTTTACAAAGAAATGATGCCGGGGAAAATGTTTATATGAAAGGATAGCTTTAATAATCTATTATAGATTTTGTTCATACTTTTTATCTGTTTTGAGATCATTATATAGTTTTCATATAAAAAATAAAAATTAGGGGTCACCATTAACGTTGAAATAAGAAAGATAAATTGCAAAATGTTAATTTCTTTATAGTGATATCAATATGATAATAATAATAATAATATNATTCGTCAATTTTTAGGCAATTTTTCATATGTCGCGCTCTAACTTGATAACCCTTTGGCCAATTCACTTCAAACTTTATAGAAGTATTGGGTATAATGGCCTGACGATCTGTATACTTTTTAGTGAAATTTCGATTTTTCTTGCAAGAGCTATGGGACTTTATTCGTCAATTTTTAGGCAATTTTTCATATGTCGCGCTCTAACTTGATAACCCTTTGGCCAAATCACTTCAAAGTTTGTAGAAGTATTTGGTACTATGACCTGANGATCTGTATACTTTTTCGTGAAATTTCGATTTTTCTTGCAAGAGTTATGGGACTTTATTCGTCAATTTTTAGGCAATTTTTCATATGTCGCTCTCTAACTTGGTAACCCTTTGGCCAATTCACTTCAAACTTTGTAGAGGTATTGCGTATGATGGCATGATGATCTGCATACTTTTGTCAAATTTTGTGGGAGTTATGGGACTTTGATTATTTCCACGTTGTTATACAATGGCAAATCTCCTATCTCCTAGCCCTTTATAAGTATTGTTGGTGTCCTTATTAGATAGGAGCTGGTCCAAATCCTCATCGGTTGAACTGCCAAACCTGACACTGGCAGCTGCCATTTGTGTACAAACGATCATGACGTAATTAAAATGGGAGACAATTCAGAGTAAACTGCAACCAGAGGCTACCAAAATCCGACCAATAACATCCTTATATCTAATTATATCAATACAAATCGATATTTTTAGGGTTTTTTTTTATGAAAATACTATAAAATTTTACAAAACCTGGTTAACCACCATACATTTAAATTTTCAAGGGTTATTTACCGGTGAATAATTTATGATATTCCATGGACATGAGTATTTGGTATAGGTTATTCAACCTTTGTGCCAATTTCAAGAAAAATATCCAAATTATTTTATGTCATGTGACTTTATTTGAACCAATAGAATCAATTACTTATTATGTAAGGTATAATAATAATATTTATTCAGGCAAGTGCATACAGTCATATCGTGTACACATAAAACAATATATAAAACAATGCTAAGCAATGAATAGTTTTAAAAGTATATATATCGTAAGTTTGAACACATACTAGTAGGATAACCAATAAAGTAAAAAAAGACTTATTTCAAATGGGGTCCTTGTTAATAATTACAAAAAAATACCTAAAAGTCTACTCATATGTCCTATAAGCAAATACAAATAAACCTAAATGAACAAGTATTAAACAAAAATGGCGGGATAATATCACTGAGACACCTTAACTTCAACACACACGAACACGTTCAGCTCTTATAGAGCTTTGATTTACTTTACCCGCTTGATATATTAATTTCATATCTGGTATGTGAGTATATCTAGGTGAGAAACATCAAGTTGGAATTTGGTTCCGGTTGGTTGATTTGGTACAGACCTTGGACTTTGTGAAATTTAACTTGATATTTGTTAATTGTTCCATCTTTGTAAGGCACATATTCTGTTTGTTTTTTTTTTTTCAATCAAAATTTTATTGTGGTCCAACTATGCCATAAAGTTCGACTTGACAGTGGACAGGTGTATCATGGGCTCTTGACGCAGCAGTTTATTGTGTTTGGGAATGGGGTGGCCAGCAGTGGATGAGGCAGCCAGGTAGCCCTCATTTATATAGTACTATCATCCCTTTGTACCATAGAACTAGAGGAGCTTTGAAAAATTCCAAGTTACCCGGTATACTTCTAAATTACATTAAGAAAAATCTAAATAAATCTAGTGAAAAATAAAAGATTTAAGTGCCTTGTAAAAAATAGTTAGAGCAAGCCAAATCTGTCACCACACTACAGAGAACATAAATGAAGAATTTTAAAGAAAGGAATCAAATAAAGATCTGATGAAAAATTACACATGCTACAAAGAAAAAAAAATCACCAAAAATGCATGCAAATACATAAACTTTCTAAAACTTCCACCAATTTACTCTGTATTCTGGAACAACTGGTATCGAAAATCACATTAAAACTATCTTTCTACTATGTCAAAAAACTCATTATTGAATTACACAATGATTTGTAATCTTAATTAAAGTTATGCAATATATGGAGTAGAAATGCACATGAGATAAATTTGGTAAAACCAAGCAAATGGACAATGATTTTATTGTTGTTCTTCATTTTGAAGTCACTTGACCTCTTCAACAATGAACTTTGCTCTTATTTCATAGTAAGTTCAAGAGCAGAATTCATTGCTAGATGTTGAAACAACACTACATTTATGTTATTTACCCGATGGATGCTAAATAAACTGGCAGAATGTTCTTACATTAGCTGTCATCAGTTGCTCAACAAAAAGACTAACAGAATATAAAAAACAAAAAGAATGCAAAAACATCAAATTTGTTTAGGAAGGTTTAAACAGTGTCATGAATTCTTTAAATTAAAAATGCGAATTTTTTCCTACCTGAAGTGTTTTAGAAAGCTAATAAAAAATCTGACAGGTAGTTGTGGAGAAAAATTTTGAGAATTTGTTTTTCTTCAAAAATTGATTGAATTGCTGGATAAATGTATTTGTACATCAAAAATAATATACATTTTGTGTATGTTTATGTATGTGCACTCCTAGATACTTTCATATACTTCAATAATAAAAATAATAAAGATTAAATGACACTGTGAATTTTACAAAAATTGTTTTTATTTTAGTTCTATGTTGGAGAAAAATTTACGTCAGTTAATGGACTGTGTTGATGATGTTGCTATGGATGCTAATCGCTTCCTTAATTACCAGCGACAATACTATAAACAACAGTTACAGAAACAACAATTTTTGTTAAAAAGGGTATGTAACTCTAGATTTTTTGTTATGAAAGTAGATGTTGTATGAGAACACCATGGTGGATTATCTCCCTGCACCCAGTCATGGTCAAAGGGGAGATAATCTAATTTGCATATCAATAAACTGCTTTTGACATTGAAAATTAAATTATCTTCCCTTTGACCATATATAACTTACTTGGTTCAGGGAGATAATCCACTGCCATTTTTCATTGTAAAATGGAAAATTAAGTAATGTGCAAATGTCATAATGTAAAAAATCTTGAAATGATTGGATAAACAGTTCAACCTCTATGGCTCAAGCTGCAATATTTCCAATACCATGCATGTTTCAAACTTTTTTTTTGTAGTCCCTATATTTATACACCATGCAACAAAGTTACGGAGGTTATATAGTTTTTGATTGGTCCGTCCATCCGTCCGTCCGTCTGTCCATCTGTCATCACTAAGGGGGTACATCTTTTGTCCATATAATTCCTCCTACACTTTTTAAGATAGGAAGTTTTTATTTTGCAGGATGATTGTACATATATCCAAGATGTGCATGCTACTTTGATTTTGATTTTCTATCATTTTTGAGAAAAATACACATTGATGAACTATGTCATTTTTATGCATAATATTGCTTATAGGGTACATCATTTGTCCGGATAATTCCTCCTAGTCCTACACTTTTTAAGATAGGAAGTTTTTATTTTGCAGGTTGATTGAACATATATCAAAGATGTGCATGCTACTTTGATTTTTGATCATTTTTGACAAAAATACACATTGATGAACTTTGTCATTTTTAGTTCGCCTCAACGAAGTTGAGGGGGACTATTGGAATATCCCCGGCGTCCGCGTCCACATTTAGGCATATATCTCTGAAACTATGCATGGTAGAATCATCAAACTTTGTATGCAGGTGCATCTTGGGCTATCTCACAGTCTCCAAGAAAATTGGGTCTCTCTGACCTATATTTTACGCTTGATTGATTTACATTCAAGTTTTCGGACGAGTTCAGATCTCAGTCACTATACATGGTAGGATCATGTAACNTTGCACATGCATGCATCTCTGATGGTAGGTCAGCATCCAGGCAAAATTAGGTCACTTTGACCTATATTTTATGCTTGATTGATTTACATTCAAGTTTTTGGACGAGTTCAGATCTCAGTTACTATACATGGTAGGATCATGTACCCTTGCATATGCATCCATCTCTGATGATAGATCAGCATCCAACATTGACTTATATTTTCCTCTTGATTGATTTACATTCAAGTTTTTGGACAAGTTCAGATCTCAGTCACTGTACATGGTAGGATAATGTAACCTTGCATAGGCATGCATCCCTGATGGTAAATCAGCATTCAGGCAAAAGTAAGTCACTTTGACTTATGTTTTACGCATGAGTGCTTTATGTTTAAGTTTTCAGACAGGTTCAGATCTCAGTCACTATACATAGGATCATGTAACCTTGCTTAGGCATGCAACTGTGATGTCAACATCCAGACAAAATTTTGTTACTGTGACAAAGTGTGCCATAAGGAGGCAACCTCTGTAATCGTTGATTACCTATGTTTATGTACATTTGTATAATATTGCTTATGGAGTTCAATAATGCAGAGTTTTCTGATATGTGGGGGCCTGGGGTATGTGAGTTTGCTCACTATGGTTCTTTAATGAAGTATGTAGTTTGACCTTGATAGCTTGAACTCCTCTCTAACTCAAACTATTTTCATCGGTCCTTTGGATGTTTTAGCCATCAAAGTTTAACTTTAGATCATAGATATCATAGACACATCTGCTTTACCAATACTGATCATAGATATCATAGACACATCTGCTTTACCAATACTGATCATAGATATCATAGACACATCTACTTTACCAATACTGATCATAGATATCAGAGACACATCTGCTTTACCAATACTGATCATAGATATCATAGACACATCTGCTTTACCAATACTGATCATAGATATCATAGACACATCTGCTTTACCAATACTGATCATAGATATATACACATCTGCTTTACCAATACTGATCATAGATATCATAGACACATCTGCTTTACCAATACTGATCATA
>MJUU01046003.1:115162-132900 GCA_002080025.1 Modiolus philippinarum | reverse complement strand
CTACTTTCTCGAAATATTACAAAAACTTGCTATATTGGACAGTTTTTTATCATATTTTCTATTGATTTAATTTCTGATCTACCCGTTTATGTTATATGTGTATATGTATCTATTTTGTAGTTTTATACATAGACATTCATTAATCGTGTATATATAGACATCTGTCATTAATCGGTTAGCAATTATCACATTTATCTGAAAACTGACGGGGTAGAGCCCGACACGTAGTGAATATTAATTCTCCCTGTGGATTTTGCATATATTAACTGTACCCATCATGCAACACGCACGAAATCTCGTATGAATCACAGCGGTAGTCGGGGGACAACGCCGTCTACTGATGTATTATGAGTTGCTGACTTCTACTAATAATGGACTTCTGACATGATATATTAGCATGCGGATATATGGAAATGTTTTACTGTTTTTGACTATGTATATGACGTTGTCCGGACCATGCAGTACCTTTTGAGGGTTGATACCATATTAGTTGCTCTATCAGAGATGTCGATTACTGCGCTCCGATAGCTCATAATTGTGCCACTCACGCCAAACCTTAATACGATCAATCTTGAAAATAATCTCTGATTTATAATCCAACTTTCATAACTCTTTCTTGCCCAAAATGAGTTTCTCTTTGTCATGAAAAATGTCTATATATGTTTTGATTAGCCGGCCCATTTGTTTTTATTTTAATCTGTTAATTCAACATCTTTAAAATTCAATTTATCAAATATCTTTGAAATTAATTAAAAAAAAACTCTGTTGAAAATCCAGGAATTTTTCTTTGAAAATTGAAAAAAAAGTTACTCTTGAAATTTCAAGCAAGGACGTGTATTCAAGATAGTTGAAAAGTCAAATTGTCTAGATTTTTAAAAATTCATCTTATTTACCTTTAGAAAAATGGTTTCGCCCAATTTACCTGATTTGTGAACGAAATGGCATAATCCAAACCGGAAGTATCCTGGAAATCGAAGCCGGTAAGTGCACACACATTTTGTGTATTGAAACTTGCAAATGTCGATTCCATTTATGGAGAATGAGTTTGCAGAGTTGTTAAAAAGAAAGTAGTGATACTTTATTTTGCTGGAAACTTAAGTTGAGTTATTTTCCTTTTTTCTAGTGTTGGAGAATCAGAAAGCAGTGGCCCGTGCAAACTGCCAACTGGGTGAGGTCAAAACAGTGTAAACAAATAACATGTCGTACTTTAAAACAACCCGTACAGTAAGGACCATCACATCTGATGGAGATGGTCAACCCCGCACAGAAACTAGAACATATACATACGGGGATGATGGTCCAAGCATCGGATTTGGAGGTGGCAATGTTGACATTGGTTTTGGAAAAAATTTTGGTGGTGGGAAATATTCCATCAACATGGGAAACTTTTTTGGAGGTGGTGGCGGTGGTGAAGATGATGGATCTAGCGGCCGTCGAAGATGTATTAGGCAACCGTCACAGAGACCTCAAGTTATAGGGCGGCCAACCAGAAAAGAAAAGAAAAATCCTTTTGCCGGCTTAAACAACCAAAGTTACGACGAAATAAAAAAACAGTGTTTGGAAAATGAAATATTGTTCGAAGATCCAGAATTCCAAGCAGAAGATGATTCAATTTTCTTTAGCAGATCACCTCCAAGGCCTTTTGAATGGAAGAGACCAATGGTAGGTAGATTGGTTAAGCCATTTACTTGGGAATAAACCTACAACGTTTTAATATGTTACATGTACAAGTATGCATGTGACATACAATGTACATGTGACTACTGATACAGGTACATGTACATGTATGTTCGCCATATACAGACTTATTTCACCACAGGGAATTTTTATCTGGGACCTCTATTTCTCTAGCCAGCTACATGCACTTAACCAAATGCAAGTGAGCTAAAGCGTTGGGCCTGTTGTGAAACTGAGGTATAAAGGTAGCCTTACTCGTTAATTAGTCCATTAATTATAATATTGGCTATTTGAATGTACAATGTACATGTACTCTACCTACCATTGTGGATTCTTAAAATGCAGAGGCATATATATATTCTCAACATCTTTCAGTATAAATTCTTTTTTTTATGTTTTTTGAAAATGTATGTACATGTAACGTAGGAGTACCGAAATTGCACAGGGTACCCAAATTGCACCAATCTGAGAAAGGTGGTATGGAAATAGTAATATTCATTCAAGATGGTGCATCAAATTATTTTTTGTAATTTTTGTATTTATTTGCATATTTTGAAATGGATGTGATAAATTTATCTTTTCCAAAGAAGCTTAAAATTAAGAGTTACAATGATGTAAGAGCGAATCCACAGGAATTTGCTGCTGTAATCAAATAAAGTTCGTGTGACAGCCATAAAAATATACCTTTGCCTCACTTGTGATCCTATTTTTTGTGCTTATTCTGTTTATTATCAGTCATTGAATAGAATATCGTACATGTAAGTACATATATTTCACAGGACAATGGCAAAAAACTTAAGCCTGTTCCAAGAACTAGCATGACCCGCCATTTTGGTATCGATGTGAACAAACCATCTCTAACAAATGAGACAAGCTAAAATAATGAGCGGAAACTACAGGATTTCACAATATAATATTTTCTTTGTATCAAAAATGATTATTTTAGTACATATACTAGCACTCCTTACATGTACAATATTATAATGTAATATACAAAATGTACTTGTAACATTAGCGATTTACATTTCTACAACAGCTATTGTTTTAGATACATGTTGGTGTATAAGAGTACATGTGCAATGCAATAAATGAAAGAAATTAATTTTTTTTGCTTTCCTTTTACCAGCTGCTACTGATATCTAATCTGTTTTGCTCATTTGATGATTTAACTCTGTCTTAATATACATCCATCTACCTTGAAACTAAAAATAATCCCTAGTTAATATTGAAGGAAATTGATTAAAGAAACATTGCAACCAACTTTTGTTTGATGGGAAAATACATACTAGTAAATACTAAATAGGACTGAGGAATATTGTGCACCAACTGTTTTAAATTGATTTGATTTTTTTTTATATATATCTGGAATCATAATGGGGAGCAGGATATATATTTTCTAGTTTTGTTAATTTTGTGACAAGTGAAATTTAAAAAATATAAATATGTATATGTACATGTACAAATATACATGTACAATGTACATTGAGTACATGCTATTCATGTTTCAATTCTGGCCTGGCATTCAACTCCAATATATTGATGTTTGTTATTGTCCTCTCAACAAAAATGAATTAAATAGTAATAAATAAAAGAACCCATTGATCAATTTAGACCATTTTAATCAGTATTGTATTGATCAACGGGTGGGTGTTGGGTTTAAATATTATGGGAATTTTTCATTCACCTTGCATTCAAGTAGAGATTATTGTATAATGTCAATAAATATGCCATTGGATATCTACATGTCGCAAATGACAAAGTGATAAATGTTTTATCACCTGGATTTTTTTTTCAATTTCAAGTGTACCATCTACATTTTTATATTTGTTTTTTTTTTAACTTGCACTAGGTACTTTTTTAATAGGATAGACAAATAATTATATAAGAATGTCATTGCTATTTAAGCTCAAAAAGGTCCGTGTAGATAAGGCACAAATTATACTTTATTTCAATCAATTGACAAAAAAGATATTGTAGAAGTGAAAGTTACTTCCCTTTTCAGAGCATGATACTAAGTTGCTGCATACACCACAATGAATTTGCTTTGTTTAACCTACTTCACTCAAATTACAATGTAGATAAAAAGTATGTTGATCATTTGAAACTGATGAAGGGCTTAATTAAGCAGCAAGTCAGTAAGGCCAAAATTAGAATAATGTTTGTTTCCCATTACCCTATACCGACCCTAACAAAATGGCCCTACTCAAATAATTTTATTGACTTTTCAGAGAGAATTTTTTTTTACTCAAATTTGTTTAAAAAACAGTTATTTCTAACCTCTTTTTAGTAAAAATAATAAAAAAAATTTCTTCCTACATACCTACTCAACATTATTAAGGGGAAACATTTTTTTTTAATTATGGCCTGAAATATAAAAAAAGGGATTTCACCATATTGAAGATGAAATATGTTTTTTAACATTAATACTCCTAGTACATGTATGGATAGTGAAAAAAGATGTACAAACAGTACTAGTATGTGCTCTAATTGCAAAATTTATGTATTCATTTAAATTGTCTTAGCGGTATTATTCCGCCATTTTGGTCCAATTTTAATTCATTTAGGTTTTATACTATTAGAAAATTAACAAATTAATTATATTTTAAGAAATTCTCAAAAAAAGTAAATAAAAAACTTTTTACCTTATCTCCTCACAACATTTTCATTACAAAAGATACACTAAATAGGAAAAGCTGTAAATCTGGCAGCTGATTTAACACAACACAGAAATTATGAAAGGGAGATAATTTGATAAAAGAATTTCATATAGATATCACACGAGAAAATAACCTTTCACAATTTATCTCTCTTATTTGAACAGTGACCGTTAATTTTTATTTGTTGAATGCAAACAATATAATGATTTCAGAAAAACATACAAAGTTTGAACAAATTAATTTTATATTCTATAATAAATATTCGACAATCGTAACTACTCAGCCATTTACTGGATAAATAACTATTTTTAGTGAAGCGGAAATGGCCGGGTAGCTACAAAATGTATGATTGTAGCTATACATATAGTATTCAAATTCCCTGATGTAGTCAATTTCCCAATCATTTCTTTGTAAAATCCTTTAATTTTCAATTTAAGTTTTTGGGCTTATATGAATGGTAACCCCCAATTTTCATTTAAAAAAGAAATTAAACAATTATGATTCAACACAGAAAATTAGAAAAAATTCTATAATATGAAATTAACACCCTGCAGACACCTTAAAAAGAGAAGACAACACTGCGGAAACACATACAATCACTGAACAGTGATTTTTCCTTTGGTATAAAGCCTGAATATGAGCACAATCCCAAAGCCTCAAGCTCGAGGCTATATTTTTCCCAATTTAAACAGAAAAATTCCCTATTCCAAATCCAAGTTTAAAAAATTGTATATGATTACTAAAATGAACATTTTTTCCAATGAATGTCGGTCCAATCATCAAACTTACATGTATGCTTCATACATGTACTTCAGTTGTAAAATCTGCTTCAGTTGAAGGTTGAATAGAAGTTGTTTTCCCGTTTCCAGCTGATTTATATGATTGTTTTCCCATTTGTTCAGCTCTAGGGCTATTGTGCTAACCATCAATTTTGCAAATAAGTACATGTGTAGGTAGGAAAATTGCTTCTGAAAATCTCAGTCAAAGACCACAATCCAGCAGAGAATACATAAATGAAAGACAAAGGACAAGGTGCAATAAGGGGATGATTTGGCCCTAAATTTTGTTTTTTTTTAAGTAGTACATGGATATTATCTTTTATGTTCCTTTGAAAGTTCAGATCCCACTGTAGAAAAAAGATACAAAATTAAGAACCCATGACGTCACAGTAGGTACAGTTCTGATGTCATGTTAAAGCTACTTTTGAACGTTTTCATAAAAATACAAGGAATTTGGCATATTTTCGAACAGTTTTCTTAAAAGGAAATATAAACACATTCAAGAACCAATTAGATAATTTACCAGCTTGTTAATACAGGTGCGTTGGACCCCATATATAAATATTTTTGTGGTTCTTGCATGTGCTGTATGTTTCCTCTTAAGAAAAAGTAGTAAAAATTGGTCAAATTTGTCATTTTTCGACAGAATGTGCAATTGGTCTCATTTTCTACACGGAAAATTTCTGTAATCGTACATCAATACTTGAGTAATCTCCCTGTTAACTGTTAACCTATATCCAAAGAACATTTCAACAAAAAAAATTGTGAATTTAAGCAATCTTATTATACCCCCCGCAAACAAAGTTTGGGGGGGTATATAGGAATCACCCTGTCTATCTGTCCGTCAGTTTGTCCGTCTGTCCACACTTCTCGTAAGCGCAACTCCTCTTAAACCACTGGAAGGATTTTGATGAAACTTTACACAAAGGAAGGACANTGTAATTAATATCTCCTTGATACATTGTATGTACATTCATTTGTAGCCACCCTCATTTATCCCCAAAGTTTTCCCTGGTCCCAAGTGTGGCGATATATATTTGAAACGAGGGTGTACTGTACATGTACATCATGCATCATATTCCAAGGATAATATAGACTTTGATAGAGCTGTAAAATCGTTAAGAATCGTGCTTATTCTTTAGGGAGGGCATACAGGTTTAATAAGGTGAGACAGATACAAGTGTACAAACACATACAGATGTTCGTTGTTGTATCCATCAGTGAGAAGATTTTGTATTATTATATATGAAAAACATGCATCACTCAAACAAACTTGTAAAAGAGATCATTTGGGTGATACAAGTTAGGTATTCATGTTCTTTGAAGAACAAGAGATATGATTTGATACAGTATTGTACAATGGCACTGAATCGTTTGTATAAAGACATTTCTGTGATTGTCTGGGTGGAAATAATGTCATATTGGTTTCTGAAACCTCTTTGTTTATTCTACGTGTGTTACAGATAATTATGTGATGCCTCTATTAGACAAACATTCCACCTCATTAGTTCATCGCTTTTGATTTAGTTTGGCTTGGAAAAATTTCAAAATCAAGGTCAGAAAGGTGTAGAGGAATTGTCATGTATTTTGCAGAGCAGAAACAGGAATCTAATGTTTGTTTTCTTGCATTCTGATGAGAAATTCTTGTGGATGGTAAAATAAACCATTGTTTCTAAATGTTCTTTCCTGTGTCAAATACTGTCAATATTTTCAAAGTGCAAGCCTTGTGTCCCAGCAAAAAAAAATCAACATAATTATATAATAAGACAACTTTTTGCATAATAAGTCTTCTTTTTGTCGGCAAGATTATGTTGTTTGCAGATACCCCTTACTTGGTGGCATTATTGTGTAATACTTCGTTCTTCATAATTAACATTAATACTTATTTAACAAAGAATTGTGTATTTTGAACTATCCACCTTAAGCTTGTACATGTACATTGTACAGGGATGGATATATCCAGGATTTGAAGATGGAGGGGATGCCAAAACATTGAAAAAAAATCACAAATCGTAAGACAAATTTTTGATCAAAACACAAAATTTACCCTAAAAAGTCTAAAAATATATTTTTATCTGGTTTCAGGGGGATGTACATGTTATGTGTACACCCCAATTCCACACCAGATGTACATACAATGTACATGTACATGCACACAGGTACATTTTACATGGTATATATGATTTTAATCTTTTTATACGCTGTTGCAAAATACAAAAAAATGTATCTATGATAGAAGTGAGGACCATTCTTAAAATTGTAAAGGAAAAGCTTTATATTCAACATAAAAATGCTCAACCTACATGTAAATTTACATGTACTTTTCTTGGAAACTAGAAATACATGTAGGGCAACATTGCAAGACTTGTTCAGCCATGATAAATTTTTAGCAGCAATACCAGTCATACCATGCCTTTTTTGCAACAAGCACCATTAATATGTATTAAAGTCAGAAATGTTCCCACATTACTACATTGTCAATGTAAAAAAAAAATTCCTACATTTGTACCTACATGTACCCTACCCGACTTTAAAAACCATGTTACCCCGAACACAATTTATTTTTTTATGTCCAATTAAAGAATTCATGATAAAATTGCAATTTTAAAATTTTGGTTTAAAACGTCATTAATTTACATGTAAAGTGCAATTTCCAGGTACAATTTTACGTACTTGAAAGTTTCAAAATTGAAATAGACTTGCAGAAAAAAAAACTTTGAATATTGAGAGTTTCCGGTAGTACAATGTACAAGTAAATGCATCACGCATCATTGTGTGTAAATTTCCAGACTTATAACTAATCTATCAAATTGATTAACAAAATCACTTATCAATAAAAATTGAATGGTAATCGATTGATTACTTCGAGTAATCAAAATTTATCGATCAAACTCTGTGAGGAGTTTGACTGATGATTTTGATAAGAAATTTGTGATCGATTTCTGATTGATTAATGATCAGTTGTTCAATAAAACATATTAACATAAGCCATCTGAATTGTTTTATTATATTTTGACTAACCAATCAACATAACTGTTACTGATGGTACTAAACACTATCTGAAGTTAAACTCCTCAGAGAGTTTGATCCATAAATGTTTGATTAGTGGAACTAATCAATCGATTACTGTTCGATTTTTTATTGATATGTGATCAATTATCAATTTGATTGATTAGATAAGTCTGGAAATCCATATTGTTTGTTGTGCTGTTTTTTTCTGCCTTATCTTTGTAAACTTCTTGTCATGTACATGTACTAGATTAGATTTGAACAGATATTGACAACTTTTATGGTGCCTTTCAGTGTGTATTCTTGTCAGAACAAAGAAATATTATACAACACATTTATCTACATGATGTTTAGGTTGTTTTGATGTGTGCAATTACAAGAAATATATGTCTTCACTCATTTATGACCTTGGAGCTAATCCATCCTGCAGTTTCTTAATTACACTCAGTTGATTGTGCACTGGCCCAGGATTTATTCTTAGTTTACCATGTTTACTGTGCACTGTGATTTACAATAGAATATATTTATTAACTGCAGAGATTTATGCTTCATCTTGATAAACACTTTGAAGTTTGGCGAACTTATATACATGTATACTGTCAGGATCAGAAGATCAGAAAAAATGCCAAAAATTTATTCATTTGAGCAAATGGTAGGAATTGACATGAATGATATAAACATAAGTAATTAGATTCTTGCCATTGATTAAAGTGAATAAATTTGAAGTGGTTTTTATGCCCTCACGACATAAAGTCTGGGAGCAAATTGTTTTACCCTTGTCTGTCCGTCCGTCTGTACAAATAAAAAACACAACTTTTGATGTTTTTCAGACATATTGCAACCAAATTCCAACTACTTCAAAGGAATCTAACTTACAATAAGTAGATGAACACACTCACACACATCTTTTGGAATATTCAAAATGGCTGCGGTTGCCATGGAAACTGAAAAAAGGCGGGAAAATTGAAAGTGCCTCAAATTGAATGAAACTTTACAGGAAGGTTGTCTAGCACCCATCATGCCCATAGAAATGATTTTTGGTCTCAGAATTTTTAAGATGGCTGCCATGCCATGGAAACTGGAAAAAGGCAGGAAAATTCAAAGTATCTCAAAATGGATGAAACTTTACAGAAAGATTGCCTAGCATCCAAAGAAATGATATTTGGGCTCAGAATTTCACTTGTATATTTTGTGGAAAAAAAGGGGGAGGTATCTCATCGTGTCCATATTTGTACTGTGTCAACACCTGTATTGTGTCCATGTGCACTTAAATTTGCACTTACCATATTGATTCAGGGTTCAGTTAGCAGGGGCATAATGGTTGCCATTCGGCGACAGCCCTAGTTATACCCTGCCACAGGTAGTGGCATGGTATTATGTGATACCCTCAGTTGTGTGTCGGTCAGTCCATACCAGGAAGGTTTCCGACTGATAGCTTGTGAACAAAATATCAAACAGTCTTCAAACGTTAATTTGTAAGTTGTTAATTACCACAAAAATAAGACAAAGTTGAATTTAGGTTCAGAGGCCCTAGGGGTTCTTGAGTTACATGTGTGCCCCTTGAAACTAAAATTTTGTGAAATTTTTAGGGTTTCAAACTGACGCAACATGTAACTTGAGAATAAAATGATATATATATATTCTGTCCTCAAACTTAGTACATAAATTGTTTATCTCAAAACTCAGGCCAAGATTGGCTTTGGTTTCAGAGGTCCAAGAGGTTCTAGAGTTATTCCCCTTGAAACTTTGATATTTTGTGAATTTTAGGACATTTGGCTTAGTCTTGGAAAAGAAATATCATTGTACTGTCTTCAAACTTTGGCTTTAAGTTGTTCATCATGAAACTACATGTAAGGCCAAGTTTGACTTTAATTTAAGGTTACTGTCAGAGATCAAAGGGGTTCTGGAGTAATGACCCTTGCAACTTTGAAATTAGTGAAATGTGGCGGGATATCATGTAATGCACCATTACTATATTTCGCATGTGTAATCCCAAATTCCTTCCAGACTTTCCTATAGCTATTAATTGACTTTCAATTGTAGGACAATAAAAAAAGGCTGAATTTAATATTGTTATATACATGTAATTCATGGTTATATATATGTATGTAAAAAGGACAGGCATGCAACAAAATGCACAGAGCAGACTAACCTCAAACAATGCAGTAGAATACCCAAGGAACAAAGGATCATGGTATTTACAAAATTTGAAGTCCAAAGACATGGCCAAAACGAGAACACATAAAATGATGCAGTAAGACAGCTACAAAGCACAGAAATCAAAAGCAATGCACTCAAAACAAGTTAAATGTTTCATGTACATGTAGTTCTATAAAGTTGAGCTTCTGATCAGTTTATAAAGTAGTTTTATATTATTTCAGGAATTGGTAGAAAATCCACAGTTCTTGTCAGATGGTGCCAGTAGATTTGATGTAAAACAAGGAGAGTTGGGTAGGTTTGGAAGTCAAGGATTCATGTTTTTATACGCCCGTCTAATGACGGACGTATTATGGTACACCGATGTCCGATTGTCCATCCGCCTGTCGGTCTGTCTGTCCGTTTCATATGTCGCGCTCTAACTTGACAACCGTTTGACCGATTCACTTTAAACTTTGTAGAGGTATTTCGTATGTTGGCTTCATGATCTGTGTACTTTTTCGTGAAATTTCGATTTTACTTGCAAGAGTTTTGGGACTTTATTTGTCAATTTCAAGGCAATTTTTTACATGTCGCGCTCTAACTTGACAACCCTATGGCCAATTCACTTCATACTTTGTAGAGGTATTTGATATGATGGCTTCACGATCTGTATACTTTGTCGTGAAATTTTGATTTTTCTTACAAGAGTTATGGGACTTTATTGGTCAATTTTAAGGCGATTTTTTTTCATGTCACACTCTAACTCAACAACCCTTTTGCCAATTCACTTCAAACTTTGTAGAGGTATAGGATATGATTGCCTCACTTTCTGTATCCTTTTTCGTGAAATTTTGATTTTCTTACAAGAGTTATGGGTTTTTATTCGTTAATTTAAGGCAATTTTTTACATGTCACGCTCTAACTCAACAACCCTTTTGGTGCACTTCAAACTTTATAGAGGTATTGGATATGATGGCCTCATGATCTGTATACTTTTTCGTGAAATTTGGATTTTTCTTACTAGAGTTATGGGACTTTATTCGTCAATTTTAAGGCAATTTTTTACATGTCGCACTCTTATGTATAAGTACTTTGATCACCTCACTTCAAACTCTGCAGATTGATTTGTTAAAGAGATATCAAGCTCAATAAGGCTGTTATAGGTGCTTCTAAATTGAGAACCCCTTACCTAAATCATTTAAGTTTTGAAGGGGTGATGACGGGCGTATCATGCGACTTGGCGCAGCTGTTTATTATTTGTTGTTAGGCATGGTGGTCAGAACTTGTAATTCTATATGTACATGAATTGGTTTTCTTCCTGTGAATAGATCAATAGAGTGTATTTTACTGACCATGAATACATGCATTTTTAAGTTCACCTGATCTTAGTTCCCGGATACTCTAGGATTACTCCTAGCATTTGCGCTCATATTGACATCTTGGTAACAATGTAGGGTACCGTATAGCGGGTAATTTTCGCGGTCACCAAATTTCGCGATTCGTTCCCCAAACAGGGGTATTAAATTTTAGCGGTCATCAATTTTCGCGAATAGAAAATTGTGTAAGGGAAAGACATGTATAAAGATATACTGGTTTTAATTTCGCGAGTTTTTATTTTCGCGCTTCCAGAATCTTTGCTAATATAGTGAAAATAGGAACCTCGCAAGAATTACCTGCTATACAGTATTATCATCAAATTTTGCATACAGGTCTTAGGCCAAAAAGAAAAATAAGTGTGTTTACTGTAGTCTGCTGAAAAAAATTAGGGTCGGTAGGTCGGGAATCTTTTTTTTTTTTTTTTTTTTTTTTCAGGCATCGTCAACGAAATCTGGAAAAATTTCGGGGTCATTCCCAAGTCCGTTCCGAAATTAATCCTACAAACCGGAAGTCTGCCATTTGCATAGTGTTTTGGAAGAAACTTGGTATATTTCTTAATTTTTGTCTATTTGAATGTCTTTTGAACCAAATAAAAAGTTTAAATGTCTATTTTATTAACTTTCCGTACCAGCGGAAGCATGTTACCAGATAAACTTATCAATTTACAGAGGTCTGTATCAAAATAGGGTCGGTTGATAACAACGTTGAACTTTTTTTTATGAGAATCAATAAAAAGTTCTAGGGTCGGCAACTAAAAAATAGGGTCGGTCATACTACCGTAAACACACATTTTTTTTTTTTGGCCTTATCACTGCAGTGAAAAAGCATACTGAGCCTGATGGTGGACACTTGTATAACCAAGTCATGCAAGTAGGCCATACGTCATTTGAAACTGAAAAAAATGGTTTATATATTCTGGGACCAAAAAGTGGCATTTTTAGAAATCAGAAATTCTCTATATATTGATACATGTAAGAATCCAACGTAGGGTTGTGAGGAATGAAAAAATTATACAACACAATTGAAAGCTAAGTTTATACATGTATATTAATCAATTAACCAAACATACAAAAACCTACTGAAAATTTACGCTAGCGAATGCATAATAAAAAAATCAAATACTAATTGTTTTTGGTAACAATATATGATAAACATGAAAAAATGATCAATCATCATAAATTTTTCATGACTAATTAACATTTACATGAGATAATTTATTCAGGATGAGCAACACAGATTAATTTCATTAAGTGATAATTAAAATAGCACAGTCTTGTCTATTTCACTCTTTTTCTTTTCCATGACTGTTCAATTATTTGTTTATTTTATCATTGAAATGTATATGCTCAATTATTTGTTTATTTTATCTATGAAAGTTACATAGTATGCTGCAAAGGAAGAGAATAACTCAGTAAATCAAAAGGCTTTTGGATGTCTGAGTTTTTTATAAATGTTAGTTCTGACAGAAAGCTGCAAATGTACTAGTACAACACCCAAATTCTTAGAATTTTTGATTGATTTTCTTATTTGATTAGCTTAGAAATAGAATTTAGGCAGATGGGCCATCCTTAATAAAATGTTTGTTTGCTGTTTATCGACTATCAAATTTTGATGTGAGTAAGTAGGTAGCTATATATATATATAGGTACATTATTTTTTTTTCTCAAAAGATGTCAAAAAGGGGTTAATTTTAAAGAAAATGTGCTAAAATTAGAATAAAAAACAATTTGTCTAGGAAATGGAAATAAAATTTTTTGAGTAGGTAGGTTTCTTCATGAGTAGGTCCATAAACAGCAAATGAACAATTTTTAGCTCGCCGGGACGAATGTCCGGAGACCTATTATCATACCCCTGGTGTCGGCGTCAGCAAAACTTTAACCTGGCTTGTGGAATTGAGACCTGAATAGCTAGGATGTTGATATTTGGTATGTGACTTCCTTGTGATGAGAGCTTTCTTCTGGTACTAAACTTGTAGACATTTTGACCTTGACCTAGCCCTGAGGGCAATTTTCAAAAAACTTTAACCTTGCCTCTAGAAGGTAGGCTTTTAGTGGTAGGGTGTTTATATTTGGTATGTAACTTCCTTATGATAAGAGCTTTCTTCTGGTACCATACTTGTAGACATTTTGACCTTGACCTTGCCCTGAGGGCAATTTTTAAAAAACTTTAACCTTGCCTCTAGAAGGTAGGCTTTTAGTGGTGGGGTGTTTATATTTAGTATGTAACTTCCTTATGATAATTGCTTTCTAGTGGTACTATATTTGTAGACATTTTGACCTTGACCTTGCCCTGAGGGCAATTTTTAAAAAAAACTTTAACCTTGCCTCTAGAAGGTAGGCTTTTAGTTGTAGGATGTTCATATTTAGTATGTGACTTCCTTATGATGAGAGCTTTCTTCTGATACCATACTTGTAGACATTTTAACCTTGACTTTGCCCTGAGGGAAATTTTTTAAAACTTTTACTTTTCTTCTAGAATTAAGTTGTTTAGTGGTGGGGTCTTCATATTTGGTATGTGACATTCTTTTGATGAGAGCTTTCTAATGGTACCATATTTGTAGACATTTTGACCTTGACCTTGCCCTGAGGGTATTTTTTAAAGACTTTAACTTTGCTTCTAGAATTAAGTTGTTTAGTGATAGGATGTTTATATTTGATATGTGACTCTCTTGTGAAGAAAGCTTTCTATTACTTCGACTTTATTGTGCATTGAGGTTACTGGAATCCCAGGCGAGCTATGTTGTCTTATGACAACTCTTGTTTAAGGTTGGACTGGGATTATAAATATGTTATTGAACATGCCACCAGTTGCTTACAGGGGGTAAACCTCTACACAATAAAAAAAATGTAACTTGCATTGCTCAAAATAAAAAAGGGTTAAAAGTTCTGAGTCCACTTTTGTCCTTACCAAAATGAAGTGGGAACTCCATATGATATACATTGTATGCAATGTACTAGTATGTTACAATAGACCAAATCCAAGCTCTGGTATCGGGATTTACCAGACACTTTTCAACACATCACAGTATAGAAACTAGAAAAACTGTGAGCAATTAAAGCTCACAAAAACATACCCCCCCTGCACCCCCATTTGATTCCAGATGTGAAAAAATAACCAAAAAAAAAAATTCAAGTCAAATCAAATTTTTAATTAGCTGGTGCACACTGAACATTCTGTGAAAGTTTCAATGAATTTCACCTAGTGGTAGTAGGAGGAGTTGTCACTACAAAGTCACTCACTCAGTGTACCCTATAGCTGACGGAATAACGAACGGACGAACTGACACTTTGATCACTATATACCCTCTGGTAAAGCAGGGGTATAAAAAAGTCTAAAACACCATGATGTTAAGCTTTTGAAGTACATTCTTGGTTGTATTGGGTTCAGACATGTTTATTTTCCTATTTAAATAGGAATTCCTATTTTTTTTTTTATGCAGAAAATAAATTCAAAAGTTGTTCAGTTTTGTAGAACCAGCAAGAAAATGCTGTTTACACGGGGCTAACCCCCTATTTCCTATTTTTTTTTATGCAGTATTTCCTATTATTTCATATTTGGACAAAATCATGTCTGTGGGTTGACATGTTTGTTTATTAGACATACGGCAGACAAACAAAAATACCAGAATTCGTTCATGGTGTATTCCTTCTACTCCACTCGGCCATAAATTTCCAAATAATTTAGCATTCCCTGAATATAATATTGCATTGAAAATTAAATGTAGGATTAAGGTCCCAACACACACATATAAATGTCTGTCATTGAATTAGCCTAAGGAAACCTAGTAATGGTCAGTTAAACCAAGACTATAATACTTTGTAAAAATATGTTATCTTTTATTCAAATATATTATGAAACACAAGTCTGGACATTTGCCTTTGAAATGTACATGTATTGATGTGGGGAAAAAAATCAATGAGATATTGATTGGAGTGAAATATACGACAAAATGTCAGATGAAGTTGTCTTGTACCGAGATACCCTAAACAATTATTACACATTTTTCGTACATGTAACACGTCTGTGATAATACATTCTAAGTGCTGCTGCCAGAAAACAAGAGACAGGCACATATTGATACAGTCAGAGGCATTTATGAACATCTTGATGTGTGAATCACTCTGGTAGAAATTAATAGCATCTGACATTTGGCCTTGTATAACGTTGGATGCATATAACATTGCAGACATATGAAAAAAGTCATGTTGTCTCTGCATTACAAAGTGCATTGCCAGCACAAAGGTTATCTTGTGGAAGGCAAAGCCCCTTTTTCCAGCTTTTGAAAATTGATGCAATATAGGGTCTGTTAGTCTCATTCAAGGCGCATAAAAATATTAACATTTACCTGGTAGTTGCATTTTTGGCAAAACTATGACATTTCAAACCACAAATGTGGACGTCATAATCCACCGACATCATATTTTTGCGGGAATCGTTTTCAAATTGCAATTTTATCATGAAATCTCTGTGTCACATGACGAGACTAAAGCTTACAGACGTCAACCCTATTACAAATGATCAGTAACTTTTGAATAGCCTTTTTTGAAATTTATCTCCCCCCCCCCCAGGTCTCCAGACTTATTTTATTTGCATGTACAGGTATTCAATCTGGATAAGAAATGAATACCTGAAAGTGGAAAAGGAAAATTTTTTTCTGCCTCCAATTGACTTGAGAGCGTATTCATATTAGGAAACACAACATTTTCTAGAAATTAAGGCTATTGCATGTAAATACAATGAAAGTACAACCTTATGAAGATAAGCTTAAAGGTCCCAGAACTCCCCAGGGCCTTTTGTTAAAGACCTGCTGTAATATTCCAGTAATTGGACCTTTCAATTAATTTAATCAAGCACAATGCCAATCACTTTTTATAAAACCTGTACCCAACATGTATTACTACTAAAATTGAAGTTTAGAGCATTGACAAGGTCTGTTGTGTAGAAAGCGCATTTGAAAAATGCAGTGACCTTAGAATTGATGCAGCTTTAATATTATATATTATTAGTATATACATGTAGCCTGAAACAATAAACAATAGTTTCCCTCCTGAAACAGATCTATTTTTGTGCGTAAAAAAATACATCAATGCACTAATTAGTCAACACTGTTGTGAGCTAAGGGTGATTTATATCAAATCTACACACGTATTTGTAGCACTTCAGTTTAATTTTTTTTTTCGTCAGTTAAAATTAAGTCAAAGAATTGTATAGGAAAAATTATAAATGCACTTCAATTTCATAAATAGTTTCTTTTTGATGTGGTATATATTTATTTCAATAGGTATTCCTTCTTACTGGTATCCGAGGCGGTCGTTTCCGCCTTCAATTAAGCGAGAGTTCCTATCTCGAAAGTCCCCTATTATTCAAACTGATAGACTTCAGCAAGCTGTTTATCTTAACATTGATCAAAAAGATTATATATGCATATATTTGTGTGAAGACCAACTCCCAATCTTTTAAATGTTTACAAAAGATGTTATGTAATTTCAGCTTCTTAAGTATCTTAAATCATAGTTATTATATGCAAAAAATGAAAAAATGTTATCTAATTTATAAATGTCAAGTTTTTTTAGCTCACCTGGCCTAAAAGGCCATGTGAGCTTTTGCCATCACTATGCGTCCGTCGTCCGTCGTCCGTCCGTCTGTCTGTCTGTCTGTCAACAATTTCAAAAATCTTCTCCTCTGAAACCACTGGGCCAAATGTAACCAAACTTGGCCTGAATCATCACCAGAGTATGGCTTCTCAAAATTGTGTTCGATTAGGCGATAGGTCAAACAACATGGCCGCCGTTGCTAAAAATAGAACATAGGGGTAAATTGCAGTTTTTGGCCAATAACTCGAAAACCGTTACAAATATCAAAAATCTGACATGGGGTAAAAATGATCAGCATGATGAGATCTACCCAGTGTGCGAATTTGAAGTAAATCTGAAAACCCATCTCGGAGTTATAGCCCTTTTTCCGTTAAATTTTCAAAATTTTTGCATTTTTTATTTTTTATTTCAAAAAGTGTAACAGATAGAGGTCAAGTGTAAATTGCAGAAATGTTCAGCATATCAAGATCTACCCACCCTGAAATTTTGAAGAAAATCCATAAACC